>CAJHQP010012799.1:0-11034 GCA_905132765.1 Moricandia arvensis | reverse complement strand
CCTCAGACAGTCCCTTGCATCCCTCAGTCTGTCCCTGTGCACCCCTCAGTCCCTCCATTGCTCAGTCCATTAAATATGCTTTTCTTTATTCAAACTTGTCTGATTATTTTATGTATTGTCTGCGTCTATATAAAGACATGTATCCAGAACTAAGAAAGCAAGGAAATCATATTCTCTCCTTCTCTCTCTCTCACTCACGAAATCCCTCACTCTCTCTCCTGTCTTACTATTCTTCACATTTCCAGCAACAACTTTCTCTTAATCTCATTTAACACTCACCAAATTACTAAAACTCACATGGTATCAAGCTGTATGCTCTGAGACCTAAATCTCCCTACTCTCTTTACTTACTTCGCAAATTCTCTGAGTTCATTTCTATTTGGGCAAAGTTCATCTTGTTCTTCAGCTTCATCATTTCCAGCTCCAGAAATTGCCCAAAATGGAAAGTCTACTTTAAATTGAGTAAAGGTGATTTCGACCAAGAAAATGAAGAAGGAGAACCTTATTCCAGTGACCCTTAAGGGTCCTAACTATCTTGTAATGTCAAGAGTGTCAGAGTTACCTTGAAAGTCATGGACTTTGGGACACCATATCATGAGCTGAAATTTCAAAGAGGATGGCCTCAAGAGGATAGTCAGGCTACTTGTATGAAGCATGAAGCCAAGTGGGTTTCAAGAGGGAACAGCAAGCACTTGGAATTATACACAGCTCTCTGTCTGAACAGATCTTGAGGATCATTATCACATCAGAATCGCCAAGATCTATGGGAGAAGCTTCAAAATATTTATGGGAATCTATGGGAGAGTCTTCAAGCTGTCTATGAGCAAGACAAAGTTTTCAGTCTTCTCCTAAACTTGGATTTACCCTGCAAAAGTCTGATAAGTCATATTATTCAAGAAAGGAAGCTGCCAAGTTCCCAAGGAAGCCAGCCGAGTACAGTTTGAGCTCAAGGAGTTGAGTATCAAGTAATTGAAGGAAGAACCATGTATTCAGCATTCTGTGGTGATTCTAATGAAGGAGGAACATGGAGGAGTATGGCAGGGGCGACCAATTCTGATGGTCCAGTGACCAGAGAAGACTTTGATGCCTTTATAAAAGCTGCCAAGGCCCTTATCTCACCCAAGGGAGGTTGTGGTGCGACCCTGATCAGCCTTCATTCTCAAGAACATGAAATCAACTCAGGAAGGATCTAGGCAATGGATTCATGGCACGGCCTAAAGGGATTGTTGGAGAGCTTATTAGCCTAATTCATGAAGTATTGGACCGAGAAAACGCTATGGGCCTTGATGAGTCTTAACCAAGTATGGACTGACTTTGGAGAAGCATGGAAGACCAGTGAGAACCTTCATTTACAAGGAAATGGATGGGAGGAGGCTAGTTGGACAGAAATGGATTGGGAAATTCAGTGTGATCAAGAAATAGACTGGTCAAACCGACATGGCCAAGAAATGAGTTGGAAATGGAAGATGAGGAACCAGAGCTTGAAATGGAAACATAAGGAGGATCTTTATCATCCAAATGAGCACAAGGAGCAACTTGGTCGGACCTGGAACAAGATGGATCAAAGCCCAAGAAAGAGTTGTTCGAAAAAGGCCTTTATCGCCCAAAAAGTGGAAGACAAGCCAGCTTGTTATGCTTGGCCCAAGAAGATTAGGCACGACCAATATGGTCTATTTTAATTGTATTTGGTTTTATTATTTATGTAAACCCATTAGGAATAGGTTTTGGGGCTTTATAAACCCATTAGGAGTTGTTTGGTGTTTAAACCAATTAGCAATAGGATTTGGTTTGGTTAACCTAAACCAAATTGGTTTAGGCTTTAGGGTTTATGTTTGATGTTTTAAAGCAAACAGCACCACGTCCATGTAGCAGGGAACCATTTCAATTATCAATAAAACTTCTTTTTGGTGGCAATCAATCTTGAGACGACACTGTCTCCTTTGTTCACAAGTTGTGAACGTGTTCTATATCACACTAAGGGAGAGTTAATCTTCTGTGATACACATCCTAGACATCAAGCAGGACGCCCCTGTGTCTGAGGAAGTAGCATAAATAACCTCTGAGCAATCCATAGCTCGAAGGTGAAGTCACATCTCCATCACCTTTCATCCATCAACACCCCCTTCAAGTGATCCAGGGAGAGACAGCCATTCCACGGCCGTACCAAGTGGTATCAGAGCCACTTGAAGGTAGGGTTTGAAGTTTAACCAAGGAGCACGAAATCTATCAGTTACATAGAGGTCTTCTATGTCTGGATATGAAGAGAAGTTCACAATCCATCTTTCTATGGAAAAATTGATACATATGCAACCTTGACTGGGAAAAGAAGATGGAGTTTATTTTTGGCTACAAATACTACACTGAAAAAAAGAAGTACATCTAGCAGTCACTGGTTTCTGTGGATATGCACTCACATGGTGAATCAACTTGCTAAGATTAGGAGATTCAATGGAGAACCACAAGTTGCTTCATGGTTTGAGATAAAAACCATAATGAGAAAAGGTTTTTGTCCAAAAGCTATTGGTCAACCTGATTTGGAGGGGTTGCCTAGTACTTCTAGTTCATCTAGAGCACGACCTAGGTCAGCCAGAGAGGAGCCAAGGACCTTTTGCAGGCGTGATGCACCAAAAAAGTTTTCAGAAATCTGCTGCACAACTGATGCGACAGCCCACGTTTCAGACTTCTCAAGAATGAAATACAACACCAATGCAAGGCAGCTTTACAAACCAACAAAACGAGCTAAGACCACGACCGACCTCAGTAGTCTGATGAGCCGATCTATAACAACGCCCAGCACAGAAGACCAGAGATTGCAGCAGAACTGCGTTATTCTGAGTCAAAGGAAGATGCATACTCGATCAATTAAACGCAGAGAAATTACACAACTTTGGAGCCTGAAGTGTCTGATCTGGAATTAATGCTGAACAGACAGAGAAATCTCAATTTTGTCTGTGCACGTTCCTGATCAAACAAAGAAAGAAGAAGATGCAGTGCTAAAGAGTCATCTGAGCTCATGAAGTGTTGCTTTCTATGACTTGATCAAGGTGAGAATTTTAAGAATTTATGCTTGTGAGTTACTGATCAGCTTAAGGTATCTCTTCAGCCAGCATAGGACGCATCTAAGATGTTCTCAAGGCGTTGCAACAAGTGTTTTGAACCAGGAGGAAGCTTGAGTGTGAGTAGAGAAGTAACAACAATTTGGTGCAGAAAACAGTTTCATACAAGCTGGATTGCAAGTCTTCACTCCTAAAGAACAAGATTTGAGGTCAAATATTTTTGAAGACAGAGGATGTGTGTTGATACTGAGTAGCTGCAGTAAAATAAAGGAGGAACAGGAGCAACACGTCCTTTACCAGTCATAATTGATCAGTACAAGCTGAGAAGAGAAAAACAAGCACTAGTTGTTTAAAGAGAAGCCAGAACTGGAGGATGAGTATGGACCAAAACCACACGGCCACGGACCAGAAGGAGTTAAATTGAGAGTACATAACCTCATGTTCATGAGCAGGACGTGTGGAATATCACCCTGGAGAGAAATAGTCATCTTCAAACTCATCAAAGTGGAGAAACCATATACTTTGCAGAGATTGTTTTGATGAACTCTTCTCAAAGAATTTTCTGATGTATGAAAGAGGATCTACAACACTTTATATTCAAGCCAGGAGAAGAGATATATGTGTGTAACAGAACCAAATCGTTGTCAAAAAGAGCAAGAGTCTGTTTGAGTGATCATGGATCTATCATCTTACCAAGGCTGGATTTGAGACCAAATCCTTTGAAGGAGAGAGGATGGTGCGACCCTGATCAGCTTCATTCTCAAGAACATGAAATCAACTCAGAAGATCTAGGCAATGGATCATGGCACGGCCTAAAGGGATTGTGAGAGACTTATTAGCCTAATTCATAAGTATTGGACCGAGAAAACGCCTATGGGCCTTGATGCAGTCTTAACCAAGTATGGACTGACTTTGGAGAACATGAAGACCAGTGAGAACCTTCATTACAAGGAAATGCGATGGAGAGCTAGATTGGACAGGAAAGGATGGGAAATTCATTGATCAAGAAATAACTGGTCAAACCACATGCAAAAATGAGTTGAAATGGAAGATGAGAACCAGAGCTTGAAATGACATAAGAGGATCTTTATCATCCAAATGAGCACAAGGAGCAACTTGGCGACCTGGAACAGATGGATCAAGCCCAAGAAAGAGTTGTTCGAAAAAGCCTATCGGCCAAAAAGTGAGAGACAAGCCAGCTTGGTTTATGCTGCCCAAGAAGATTAGGCACGACCAATATGGTCTATTTATGTATTTGTTTATTATTTATGTAAACCCATTAGAATAGGTTTGGGGCTTTATAAACCCATTAGGAGTGTTGGTTTTTAAACCAATTAGCAATAGATTTGTTTTGGTTAACCTAAACCAAAAGTTGGATTTAGGCATTAGTGAGTGTTTAGAATTTAAGAGCAACTAGCACCACGTCCATGTAGCAGGGCAAACATTCAATATACAATAAAAGCTTCTATTAAATTTGTGAGTGCAAATCATCTTGAGATCGACACTGTCTCCTTTGTTCACAAGTTAGTGAACGATGTCAATTATCTATCACTAAGGGAGAAAGTTAATCTCTTTCTGTGCATACATCCTAGACATCAGCTAGAGCGCCCCTGTGTCTGAGGAGTAGCATAATAACCTACTGAGCAATCCATAGCTCGAAGTGCTGAAGTCAGCCCATCACCTTTCATCCATCAACACCCCTTCAAGTGATCCGGAGAGCACAGCCATTCCACGGCGTAACCAGGCTTGATAATTATTCTCCTGACTCTAACCCATTATTATAGATCAGGAGCTAGCCATCACTATGATTAGTGATAGGAACCTGGTTGAGTAATATCAAACCTGCCTGCAGGAATGTGCTTCATAGCAAATGTGATTAGGTTAAGATAGAAGGGATAGGAACGCTAGGATGTGATAAGAATCAACTGCCTTGTATATGCTCAGTTTACACTCAGACATGTGCTATCAGCTGAAAAGAGCAACCGTTGAGCGGAATGTCAATGTCTGTAGACTGTGATGAGGTTGAGGTTCAAGAGCTGAGGACAGGGCAGTTATTCAGGATGAGCGGCACGAGCCATCTAGGAACTGTATCAGCCTAGAGAGACTAAGCATATCTGGTTATGCAACGCACTGCTCACTGCGCTGATCAGTGCTTCTTCAGTGGGGTTGAGAGCACATTATGGCACTCTAGATAGAGGACATCCCATACTAGAGCATTGAACTTGAGATGCTCCGCGTATGTTGTTTCGAGAATGATGAATATGAAGCAGTATCTGGGGAGGCATTGTAGGACAGTCTGTTCCAAGTCTAGCACTATCTATGAGAAGTGTTTCGACCTGTTCATATACTGATGTGTGACAGCACGTGTCTTTCCAGAGAGAATCACAGTACTTGTCACATCATGATGAGAAGTCAAAATACACATGGGATGACTCTGATTCAGACAAAGACCGGGTGCTGAGGCATTCAAGAACTTCCATAATCATGCTTTCCAACCATTTCAATGCCAAGTTGAGATCCTCGAGGTCTGATAACGTGAGGTACACTAGTTCAAGCATTAGCAATAGTCTAGCTCAGCATGGCGATCATTCAGCAAACTAGCTGTCCTACCACCACACAAAATGGTGTAGCTGAGAGGAAAATCGACATTCTGATGGAGTGGCAGGAGACATGATGTTCCATACAAATGTACCTAAAAAGGTTTTGCGGAGATGCAGTCATGACAGCATGCTACTTGATCGAACCGATTCCAACCAGATTCTTCAAGACCATCTCCATTGAGTATATGAACAAAACTAGACATCTATTGATCATATGCGTGTTTCGGGTGTCCTATAGCTTTGTCTTTGATACCAGGAGGGCAAAGAAATAAATAGAGCCAAGAGTACAAGAGCTATGTTCATGGCTACTGTCTCCAAACCAAAAGGGTATATAAGTGTCTATGAACAGAGACTAGGCAGATCCGTGGGTATCTCGGAGATGGAAGTTTGAGGAATCTAGAGGATACTACAACAACAAGATTGGAGTGAACTTGAGAATCTATTCCCAATCACCTCGGATAGAGCGCAAACAATGCTTCGACGGTCAATGGAGAGTATTGATCAGTATTAACCTATGATAAGAGACGGTACTGACCGATGAGGCTAGACAAGCTCCCACGTCAGTCTAGTGAAGCTGAGACCACCCTGATGAGTGTTGAGGGTCAGGAGATTCCACGTTGACATAGGGGGCAACAATGCTGAGCCACAAGCCGAAAAACTCAGCACAATCATGGTCAAGATGAGCAACATTAGATCAAGAAGCACAGTGGTAAATGAGAACCAACTCAGCCATGAAGAAGAGTTCAAAATGAAGAATCACAACCAGTACTAAGGAGGAGTACTAAGTAATCAACAGCGGCTCGAATTGATCAACAGCAAGGTCTACTTCAACATCACAAGCGTAATGTACTCATTCCTATACAGAGCAACGATGCTCCCTAGCTCAATAGTCCTATGGATCGATGCAGCTTTCATCACTTAACCTGGATGAGGCGTTACATACCGAAGGGTCATATGAAGAGCTATGCCAATTAAGGAATGGAGAGATTCAGTAAGAGATGGAGATGGGTGCTATGCGAGAAAAATGGAACCTGTTTTAGAAACTGAACTTCCCAAAGGCAAGAAGGCAGTAAACAAGCATGCTGTTGTTCACAATTAAGTACTTAGAGCAATGGAACCTGAGAGAAGAAGACCAGGCTGGTAGCAAGAGGCTACACTCAGTATATATGTGAGGACTATCTTGAAACCTTTAGCACGCGTGGCAAGCTTCACACCATAAGGATTCGTTGCTTTCTCTCTGCTGTGAATTATGGATGCGGATCTTGGCAGAGATCGGATTCAAGAATGCACTTTCTTACAGGAGAGCTAGGAAGATGTAAGTATACATGCGGCTCACCAGGATGGAAAACATGGTCAAACCTAGTAATGTATGAGGCTGAGAAGGCAATGCTATGGTCTGAAGGCAATCTCCAAGCAGCCTGGTATCACAAACTGAGCACACCTTAATAGGAAGAGGGTATGTGAATCATGAAGCTGATCACACTTCTGTTTTACTCGCACCAGCCAGTCAAGGATCATTGTGATTCTCATCTATGTGGATGATATCATCATCACAGGCAGTGATAAAGAGGGGATCAGCTCACCAAAGCATTCCTCAGGCAACATATGATATCAAGGATTTGGAGAGCTCAAATATGTTCTTGGGATGAGATGTGTAGATCCAAGGAGGACTGTTTCTGTCAAGAAATCCACCTTGATGTGACTGAACACCTCTAGATGGAGGATACAACAGATAATGCGTAGAGAGAGATGAGACAAGGCTCATGAAGATGTGAAGCACTATAGAGAGCAATGTGGGAAAACGTCATACTATCTCACTATCACAAGACCAGATGTGTGCTCTCGCAGTCAACCAGTATAGCCAACGATATGCAAGCCCCAATGATACATCATTGGAACATGTGAAGAATTCTAAGCGTACTATAAAGAGAAGCACCAGGACAGGAGTTGATGGTTGCAACAGAGTACTGAGATAGTTGGTTATTGTGATGCTGATGGGCCTGCTGGAGATAGTGATAGAGTTCCATTGTAGGTCACAACAGGCGTGCACATATATTGTACTTTCATTGAGGTAATTTATAGTAACATGAAGAGCAAGAAGCAGAAGGTGGTCGTCATGCTTCAAGTGCTGAGGCAGAGTATAGAGCCATGAGAAAGCTCACAAGTGAACTGATTTTGGATTAAAGGGTTGCTTAAGGACTTGGGAATTGAGACTACCACACCATCACCATGCACTGTGATAACCAGGCTGCAATACACATAGCTTCCAACAATGTGTTCCATGAGAGAACTAAACACATTGAGGGGATTGTCATAAGTAAGGCAAGCCGTGGAGCAGAAAGTCATCTTGCCTGCTATACCAGAAGTTGAAGACCAGCTAGCTGACATCTTTACCAAGGCTGCTAGCACCAAAGTCTGTGAGTTCATCATCCAAAGCTCTGCGCACTCATAGATCTCACATGTCACTGATCCTCTAGCCATGAAGTGTTCTACTCTTTTCCTTGTGTGGTTTTCTGTCCCATGCGCCGTTTTACTAGCTGCAGGTTTTAATGATGGGACTGCTTCATGGCTTCCAAGCTGACTGGTTTCACATCTGGTCAAGCTTGAGGGGAGTGTTGACATGAAGAAAGTAAAGAGCAGAGAACAGCAGGATTTGAATAGCAATAGAGCGAGTTTACTGGTTAACAAGGACGGCCAGTCTACAACCTAAGTGTAGACTTGCAGAGCAAGGAAGCAAGAGTAAAGCATGGGCGAGTGTATCTCATTCAGATGAATACTCAAAATATACTTGCCAAGGCAACTAGAGTGCAGAGAATCTTTAGGAAGAAGACACATGTTGCTGTAGTTAAGGAGAGAGACCACTTAGGCTCCGTGTCCCTTCCTACATTGCGTGGACGCTGCCTCTGCTGCCTACCTCAGACTGACCCTGCCATTCTCCTCAGTCCCTGCTGCATATCTCAGACCTGTCCCTGGCACTCCTCAGTCAGTCCCTGGCACCCCTCAGTCCCTGCCCCATTGCTCAGTACCCATTAATTATGCTTCTTATTCAAACTTGTCTGCGATTATTTATGTATTGTCTGGTCCTATATAAAGACATGTATCCAGAACTAAGAAAGGCAGGAAATCATCATATCTCTCCTTCTCTCTCTCTCACTCACGAAATTCCTCCACTCTCTCTCACTGTTCTTACTATATCTTTCACATTTCCAGCAACAAACTCTTTCTTAATCTCATTTTAAACACTCACTAAATTTACTTAAAACTCACATGTCATGCACGAGCATTGCTTGTCTCATTTTTCCTTTAAAACTCTGTTTTGAGTTTTCATTTGGAAAGACAATCATCATTTTATCAAAAACTCATTCTCTTTGGTGATTCATTGCTTCTTAGAACAATTTTGCATTGTGGAGGTGTGTGAAAACCAAAACAATCAACAAGCTCTCAATCTGGACTGGCTGTGTCGAATCCAGAGAGACGAAGCAGTGAAGAAAATCTGAGGTCTCTTCCGCAACCCTCAGTGCTTTCAATCGACAAATCTTTTCAACCCATCTATCATAAACACCTAATCGCGCCATCCAGCCAATATCCATCAAAAACCATCTCTTCCATCTGTTACAGAGTAGATCAACCAAAATCAGAGTGGCAAATCCTTGGGAAAAAGCTCGTTAAGTGCGTATCAGAGCAACCACTCTGTTGATCTACAAGTTCTGGATATTTTTCCATCTCTAAACGATCAAAGTCTGATACTTCTGCGATTTCAAGTCATTATCTTGGCGATTTCGAAATCATCTTTATTCTGGATTTCTGTTCTTATCAGTCTCTAATCTGTCTATCTGATTTGCAAGTGAGGCCAAATCTGATTGATGAAAGAAAATCCCCAGGAGAAAGATCGGGTTCAGTCTAGACGAGAAATCAGACTGACGGTTTCGGCGTAATAATCACTTGCTCATCTCAATTCTTAGCACATACTGTCTATCTTTTCTTTTCTCTGGGATTTCGGTCTGCTGTTCATTTCACTGATTGGGGTGTTTACAGAACCATTGAATCACTATCATCACCAAAAGCTCGCAGAGATCAAAGAGATATTGTGAGGAGAGAGTTCTGTATTGCCTAAGTTGTGATTTTGCAGGAACCATGTCTGGGAACATACATGAACAAGACAGGCAACACCAAACACCTGCTGTCAATATTAATCCTTTCAAATGCAGCTCTATTGCTGAGATCACCATAGCAAGTATCAAGATAATCTGATCAGAAGAGCAGAGCGAAGCCAATGAATTATTTTATGGCTTCTAGACAGCCTAGAAACAGTAGCGTGCAGAGACGACAAGAAAGGAGATACCAGAGGGAATCTAGTGAAGTTGATCTGATGATGCTCTATTCCTCTTCAGACAGAAGTGTACCAAGTCCAGCAAGAAACAACAAGCAGCGTACCAAGAGTCATATGACTTAACTTGGGAAATATACATCGACTGAGAATCCCACTTTTTGCTGAAAGAGTGATCCTGATGCATACTTGGAGTGGGAAAGAAAAATTGGAACTAGTTTTTGATAATCAAACCTTATTCTGAAGAGAAGAAAAGTGAAGCTTGCTGCAATGAGTTACGTGGGTATGCTATCAATCTGGTGGAGCAGATCATCCACAAGAGAAAGACAAATGGAAGTGCCGCGAGTTACTTCTTGGTATGAAAATGAAAACTCTTATGAAAAGCTAGATTTGTTTTATTCTCATTATGGCAGAGATCTTCACCAGAAGCTCAGGAGACTTGACTCAAGGAAACAAGAGTGTGATGACTATTCCAGGAAATGGAGACTCTCATGTCAAGCAATGTTAATGAAGAGAGGAATCCTACATATGGCAAGGTTCCAGGGAGGTCTTAACAGAGATGTTGGCAGGATCGCCTAGAGATGCAAGACTTCAATAACATGGAAGAATCCTTCATAGGCATGCTTTATTGAGCAGCAGAACAAGAGAAAGTCTTCTTATCCAGGAAGCCAGTATGGGTCATCTTCTAAGACAGCTTACAACAAAGAAGAAAAGGGTAATCAGTAAGCTAAAGAAGAAGTTTAGGACATGGTGAAAAGAGCAGATGATGACAAAGAAAAGCACCAGCTTACCAGAACGAGATGTGAAGTGTTTAGTGTCAATTGGCATTGGACACTATGCTTAATGAGTGTTCAACAAAAGAGCTATGATTTGCTAGATAGGTGGAGGTTATGAAACGAAGAAGAAGCTCTGAAACCCAAACACTGATGATAGAAGAAGTTTGAAATTAAATTCCAGTCAAGGGAGAGCTAACTGGTTACTAGGAGATACTTTGAGTGTCGAAGCAAAAGGAGAAGATGAGAACCAGCGTGAGAACTGTTACAATACTAGA
>CAJHQP010012798.1:0-11034 GCA_905132765.1 Moricandia arvensis | reverse complement strand
TTTGGCTGCCCATATTACATATTGTACGCTGTCGTACTACAATCACTACAAAAGAGATGATGGCCAGAAGACAACGATAATAGGTTTAATCCAGTGCGGTCGTTCGTATTGGATCTGAGAAAGTCTGCGCAACCATGATGGCTTAGCGGCGTTTGATTTCGATCTACTCAAACTATTCACCGTCCGCATATCAGATGCTTTTATTACTCGTCTTCAGTTTAGTAATTTCCATGTCCTATGTTTGGGAGCAGTGTGCTCTATTAAAAACAACGTGTGGGGTGGTAATGTGCCAACTTTAAAGATTTATATGCAGACTCAATAAGTATTAAAATTGCATCTGGCTGGGCGGTAATTTGAGAAGCATATTTATTTTATTGTTCTACTATTGTGTTATTAATCAATCATGCTATGTATCAGTATGTGAACTCGGTATATTTTTATAAACTATTATTAGGTTATGTAACTTCTATCGTAAGCGCAGTGTTAGCATCTAGCTCAAGGTTTCAGTCTCGGGTTTGTGGGGTGAAATGGAGGCAAGCGGAATCTTTGAAGCAGAGTGGACCACATGTTGTTGCCCGGCCTTCGACTTTGAACTTTGGAGTACGTCTTGCTTTTGATTTTGTTTCACATCCCATTCCCAGCTGACTGTAAGACATGCACGATTAACATCCCAGCTGATATAGCACACAGCACGGTTAACGTCCAGCATGTTAGAATCTAGCTGATTTCTCTGTTGACAACTTACAAAGTTGAGATGGCGAAAATTCCATGCAGTTTGGAAAAAAGGGAGAGAGAGAGAGAGAGAGAGAGCGAGAGATAAGAGAGAGGAGAGAGAGAGAGACGAGAGAGAGAGCGACGAGAGAGAACAACAGAGAGAAGAGAGAGACAGGGAGAGAGAAAGAGAGAGAGAGAGAAGAGAGAGAGAGAGAGAGATGAGAGAGAGAGAGGAGATGAGAGAGAGAGAGAGAGAGAGAGAGAGAGAGAGAGATGAGAGAGAGAGAGAGAGAGAACAGAGAGAGAGAGAGAGAGAGAGAGAGGAACGTTGAGAGCACGAGAGAAGAGAGAGTGAGAGTGAGAGAGAGACGTGAGAGAGAGGACTTTGATCCAGGGACAGATTTGATCGCCGGTACGATGTTAACCCGTAATTTTTTAAGAGATCGATTTCAGCAAAAAATTAAAATATATAAATATTTATATAATTAATTATAAGTGTGATAATTTTATCATTTACAATTTATTTTAAATAATAATATATAAATTAAATAATTAATTTAATATAATTGAAATTATTGCACTGGTTGTTGGTGGATTGACCTGCAGAGTCTTTGTAGAGCGGATGCAGTATAAGATTTTTTGGTTTACTGATTATATCTAGTCAAAGTGTTAATAAAATGATTCGATCTGCGGAGCAGGGGGTCGGGATTACCCACAACGATAATCATAGTTCTCTAAGGCCATGATTAACCCAGTCTCTATAGAGGTGTGGTTCTTACGAAAAAATTGTGCCTTTTTAATTATGCATTTTTCCCAGCTAAGAGACGGCTTTATGGTCTAAGAGACGTTTGCTTAGCTTTTTCTTAGTTAACAGCTAAGATAACGTCTCGTAGAAAGCTTAAGGAACCCACGTTAGGTCCGGTTTCCTGGCTCTAGATTGCTTTTTAGTTTCATTAAATCCCATATCAAGACATGAAACACTCGATGATAGACTCTCCACGTTGGCTATAGTCTGTGTTTTCTACTGCCACAACCATTGATATTTGATCTTTGGAGTATTGAGATGAGTCGGCGTCGGAAGTTCTTGATATCCCTTCCGCTTGGAAGTATCGTTAATAGGATGAGAACTTGTGTACATGTATGACCACATGAGAGACCACGACACAGTACCGATCACCACAAACCACGCAGATATTGCGCCTCCCTTATCAGTAAGTGATATTTAATATAACTTTTATATTTACAGTATACTAATTTATAGAATTGTAGTAATTATAAATATAATTACGTATATGGTGAGCAGACCAGACCACTGTAACTACTCTATTTGTACTGATTATTACCAAAAATCAAAATCTTCACCATTATAATTAGGGTTGGCTGCCTATTCCACGTCCTAGACACACTAACCCTATGTATCCCCTCCTCTCCAAACTATCAAGCTCTTCATAATCCTACCCAATAATACACTTCTCTTTAAATTTCCCCAAAACTTTTTAATCCCCTCTCTAATCAATCCTCAAATCATGATTAATTAAAGAGAAATTACGTTTAAGAAATTGATTGCCCAGTTAAATAAACCGATCTGACATTTTAAAAGACCCGACCCAGATTTATCAATCCAATCGAATTAGGGCTTAGGGTTTCTTCTGATTTTTTTTCACTACACAGAAACAACGTGAAAAAACGTGAGAGAGGGATGACGGGAAACAGAGAAAAGAGAGAGAGAGAAGACAGACAGAAACGAAGAGAGATACAGAATCTAGAGACTGCAGGAGAGAGAGTGAGAAGAGAGAGATGAGAGACGAGAGAGAGAGAGAGAGAGAGAGAGAGACGAGACGAGAGAGAGAGAGAGCAGAGAGAGAGAAGAGAGAGAGAGAGAGAGAGAGAGAGAGAGAGAGAAACAAAGAAGATGACAGAGAAAGAGAAGAAGAGAGCAGGAATGAGAGAAGAGGAGCAAAGGGATAAGTGGTACGTTTATTGTTGTTACAACTCAGAAAACTCCATTATGCTGTACTTTGTGGCTTTTGTGTTCTTTAAAAACTCAAAATTAGTGTACTTCTGTGTCTTTTGTTGTTTTTCTAAACTGTTGAAGTTCTCTATTTATCTAGTTTTTGTTGTCGACTTTTTCATGTTGTAATACAACCTCATCTCACGCAATTTAAATGACAGCAAAGAGAGAACAACAAAAGATAGATTCATGTCCACAAAGATAAGTAAAAAAATAGATTCATGTTCCACATAACTCAAAAACATCATACATAACAGATGAGAAATTCATGTTCTACAACTCCCGATAAATCTTACATAATTAATAAAGACAAACAAACCACTCAATTCTCAGTTTGAAAGCTTCCATAAAGCCATGCCCTAGCTCCTAAGGCAACAACAACCACGACTATGTTTTGAACTCGACAATTACCGCCCATATGCATCGTCTATATCTTCTCATTCATCTTCACTTGCATCTCTTCATTCATCCTCCTTGCCTCATTAACCCATGTTTTCATCTCTTCAGTCCTCTTTCTTGCATTCTCATCAATCTTACTTCCCATCTCTCTCTCAGCCATGATTTATGCAACTCAAACTGCTCCATCATCATCTTTCTCAGACCTTGAACATCCTCTACGAGTTCCATGTGCTTAGAATCTACCATTTTTCTCTCATCTATTATAGCTTCATTAATCCATTTGAACATATGTCTTTATGTTTGTCCCTATTACCATACACAAACAACAAGTTTCTTAACAAGTTAAGCTATAAATGTCAGGAAAATAAACTAAAATTAGAGTTCTTTTCATACCTGCGTGATGAAGATGATGTTGAACTGCTCCATGATGTCTTTGCGTTCCTGCTATCTTCTTTGTTTCCTGACTCTCTCCTGAAGTCTCTCTCTCTGCCCGTTCTTCTCTCTTCTCTCTCTCTCTCTCTCTCACTCCCTCCCTCTCTCTCACTCTCTCTCTCACTCTCTCACCCTCTCTCCCTCTCTCTCTCTCTCTCTCTCTTCTCTCTCTCTCTCTCTCTCTCTCTCTCTCTCTCTCCTCTCTCTCTCTCTCTCTCTCTGCTCTCTCTCTCTCTCTTTCTTCTCTGCTTTCCCGTCATCTCTCTCTATCTCTTTCTTCTTTGTGTCTGTGAAAAAAACCAGAAAGAAACCCTAAAACCAATTGGATTTGGGGATTGGATAAATCTGGGGTCGGATCGGTTTATTTTAACTGGGCAATCACAATTCTTAAACGCGATTTTCTCTTTTTTATTAATCACGATTTGAGAATTGATTAGAGAGGGGGATTAAAAACGTTTGGGAGAGATTTAAAGAGAAAGTGTATGACTGGGTGAGATTATGAAGAGCTTGATAGTTTGGGGGGGGGGAATACGTAGGGTTAGTGTGTCTAAGGGGGTGGGGGGGTGGGTGGGTGGGGGGGGGGGGGGAATAGGTAGCCAATCATTAAATTTATACATGTCATAATTAAAAGAAGCCATGTCATCATTTTAACTAAATGAAGTCATTATTATTTTTTCAAATGAATGTGGTGACGACACATAAGCAACGAGATTTAAACTCTAACTTAGAAACGACGATATGATTTCAGCAAAGTGATTTAGTGATTTAATTACCTTGAAACAAGGATAAATTGATATCGTCGATTAATGCTTTTTAGTTTAAACGGTTAATACTTTTGCTAATAATGTGTTGTAAGTAAAGAAGAAAAGAAATGAATTAGTGTGTATTATTCAAATGTGTCTTTTATATAGGATTACAATAAATTGAGAATCAAACAGAACTTGGCAAACAAGTAAAACTATCAATTAAATCCCGATATTTTGTATAAAGGACATCACATAATATTCATAAAAAACCTCATTTTTACTATATATGAATATGATTAAATTTATATCTAGATTTGTAATCTTGATTTTCTAAATTTAAATTACAATCCACGCTATTAGTACATGTCTCGATGAAATCCTGAGTTATGTTACTTTATGCATGTGTTTGCTTTAATATGATACTAGTTTGACCCGCGCGCGGATTTGACCCGCGCGCGGATTTGACCCGCGCGCGGATTTGTTTTCAGTTATTGATCCAAAATTTATTTACAAAATACTATTATTTTTGTTTCAAATCATAACAATTGAACTTTTATGTTTTTATTATTTGTTTTTTGCTTCAAAACAAAAAGAAATAGAACAAATATTTGGTCACGGGTGATTTTGCATGAATTTATAATCTTTTATTAGAGAACATATAATTTTAAACTTCTTTTGAAAATAATGTTTTGAGTTTTAAGAAGTGTTTTTCATATGTGACCCAGATCCGCTGAACCGGTAAACATGTACCTTGTATATAATCTCGTTCAGATTTAATGAAAAATTCATTAATTAAAAATCTGATAAACCCGGTAAAAATCCAAAAACTCGTTATTAACCCATGATCTGATACCAATGATCGGATAAAACATAAAATATATGATAGTATTTTTAATTTTTTTATTAAATTAATCATATGCTTTTTAGTATTACACAAACTTGTGATTTTTTGATGATAATTTTATTATGTCATCCAAATAAAAATGATAATATAAAAAACTTATTAATATGACAATATTATTTTATTTTTGTTATTAGTAACTTATTAAAAATTTGTATTTTACTTTTATTTTAGATTTAAAATTTAAAATTTAATTTATGCTACATAAATTCAAGAAATAATATTATAATGTCATTATATTTTTTTTTGATTAATTTAGTTTTAAAATATATATGTCTAATATTTAAAATTAAAATATTTATATTAAGTAAAAGTAACATATTTTATAAGTAGGTGTAAGCCCATTGTTTATTGATCCATTTAAATATATATATATATATGCCCAAAACCAAAAAACTCAAATGTCATTAATGAATTTATCAATCATTTGTAAAAGTAAGAGTATTTTTGAAAAGAAAAAAATTCCATTAAATACATAATATGGGAATGCTTCTATTTTAATGGTATAGATGAGGATTCGTTTAAAAGATGTTACTGGTTGCTACTAGATTTTATTCTCTCGGGCATCAAACTCTGAGATTTAATTTTTTCGAGTTATAGTGCAAGAACTAATATCCACTTCCTCCTTTTTGCTTGAGAGTTCCTGTCAGCGTTATTATTTTTGTTTCGCTTGTCACCGGCTTTTATTTCTGATTAGAAAATGACTTAGTTGTGCAGTTTCTCGATGATTTCACTGTCTTATCAGCCATATGCCTAGAGACATACTAAAACATTTTGTTCATCATATCTTGTTTTGATTCAATATTTCTGACGTTTTTGTGTTCTTTTTTTTTTGTTGTTGGCTGTTTCCGCCCAAGAATGCCCTCTTGTCTACTTTCTTGTTTCTTGATCAAATTGTTTGCATTGGTAGTGATTTACGTCATTAACTCATCCAACAAAGTAATTTTTGTTACTACTAAGTAATGTAATATAATTATTAAAAAATTTAACCCAATAATGAAAATCTACATAGATATTTTATAAGTAGCCAAAATACATACAATATATTTTGTTTACAATATGTATTACTGTAATATTATATTTTAATATGCTTCCAAAATATATTTAATCTCCTTTCTTTTTTGAACATACTAATATATCTTTCCTAATACTATAACGTTAAAAATAAATCGGTATATCAAAATGTTTATATAAAATATAAGTGATAAAACATATTTATTCTATAGATTTAGAGTATAGCAAAACAATTTATTAATCTTTAGTTAAACCATAAAAGACTCACTAAGAGCATCATTAACCCCATTACCCCATTTGGGTTTCTCTTTGACTTGTTTAATAATAAAAGTTAGTTAAGAAATTTATTTAAGAAAACCCATATATTTTGTGCTCCATTGGGAGTTTCTTAATTAAGGGTTCTAAAAAATATTAAACATTGTTTTATTAAAAAAATTTAAAAATAAAACATAGTAAAAAATAATATTTTAAACATAAATTAAAAAAACATAAAAACAAAGATCAGTAAAATAAACGAGAATAATTCGAAAAGAAGCATCCATGCTCAGTTGTTGTCTTCATCACCTCTAAATTTACGTCATATATGTTCAACCAAATCAACTTTGAGTTGTTGATGCATTTTTCTATCACGATTCTTGTTTGAACACCCGTCATATTGACGATATTTGTAGGCATATCTGTAGAATACGTGAGATCCACATGTGAACTTGCGTTGTCTTCGCCTTGTTGGAAATTTAAAACTTCAAACTGATTGAATCTATCTCATTGGTCTACTACTATCATATTATGGAGTATAATGTATGCTCTCATAATCTTCCCAATTTTTGACTTTATCTCAAAAAGTGCTGGATTTTTATCAATGGCAAAGTGAGCTTGCAAGACTCCAAAGGTACGCTCGACATCTTTTCGGACAGCTTCTTGACGTTGAGCAAATAAAACTGCTTTCAGCCCTTGTGGTATTGGAATAGATTGGATAAAAGTTTCCCATTTCGGATAAATACCATCGGTGAGATAGTAAGCAATTGATACTCTCTTCCATTGACAGAGTAAGTGACTTGCGGAGCTTAATCCTTTATTATGTCATCAAAAACAGGTGAGCGATCAAGAACATTAATATCATTTAAGGTACCTGGAGGTCCAAAAAATGTATGCCATATCCAGAGATCATACCAAGCGGTGGGACAATTCTTCCACCCCAATGCATACAATCAATGCTTCATATCATCCCGGGAAATCCAGGATGCTCTCCAAAATCAAGTAGAACATTAAAGATCAGCCGGTGTTGGTCTTCTTATGTACTCATCGCCGAACAAATAAATTATATCTTCCACAAAATTCTCCATACATGACCGAGTTGTAGTTTCACGAGCCAAAGGTATTCGTCGACCGTATCAGCCGCACTACCATATGCCAAGACACAAATAGTTGATGCACACTTTTGGAGTGCTGGAGACCAAGCCTTCCAAGACCATCTTTCTTTTGGCAAAGAAGTGAACTTCGTTGGAGAGTCGATCAAAAGTGTGCATGAATAATGACTTGTTCATTCGAAAACGTCTTTTGAAATAAATTTTTCAGGATACGTTGGACTTTCACTGATTTTGAATAAATAATCATTCCATAAACATACATGGCCTTCTTCATGATTTCTTTTGATAGAAACTCGTTTTTTTCTTTCCTTCCTCTCATCTTCTTGACCACCGTAATGAACGGAAAAATTCTCAAAAGTTTGATAAAAATGATGATCAAAATGTGATCAAATGTATCATCATTTAATACACAAGAGTATAAGAAATAAGAAGTATAAAGTGAGAAGAAACAAGACAATTTCTTGTGTTATGGTTACCCGTGACATAAGCACAAGCATGTTTCCTCTGTGTCATGTTTACCCGTGAGAAGACATTAGTACAATTTATCACCTCTTCTGTCATGGTTCTTCCGTCTGTGACTCTTGGCAAAGAACTCCAACAGCCTGGAAAAACATCAAAAACTCAATCAGCATTGTCTAAACTCTTACTAAAACTTTGTTCTAGTCTATTTCTTGTAATGCCATAAATTTTTACTAAAAATCAATCAGCACGTCAAATGTTACACTTAATTCCATTACATAACATTTTAAACATAACAACAAATACATTAACTCCATACCAGAACAACATCACACAAGAAACTTAAACATAGATTTTAATAAAATCACTAAAACAGAACAAGAATAAGACACAACAAGCTAATTTTAAATGAAAACATAACATGAAACTGGAAATATGAAACATAGACACTCGTTATTAACATGCCACACTAATTAGTCAATATTTCTGTAATTAGCTTCTTCTTTAGGGCTTCTTCTTCTTCAGATAGTGGCTCTGGTTTTGCAATGAGTTTGTCAAGCAGACCTATCTTCGACAGTAATTCTTTCACTGCCAAGTCTTTCTCCTTAATAGACCACATGCTCTGAAACTCAGAGAGAGCTTTGCCATCCACTATAGTTCTCTTACCAGATGCTCCTTTCGCTGCCTTCACACCAGGAGGACGTTGATCACCTAGATTGGTAGTTGCTTGAGAGCTAGATGATTGAGTGTCATCCTCACACCTTCTCTTCTTAGAGCTTCCATCAATCTTACTAGTAGCAAGGTCACACCATTTCTGGTCATACCGCAGCTCCTCCCAAGCATGTTGAAGGTTAAATTCATCTTATGATCATTGTAGAATATTTTGTGTGCTGCTTTAACAACATCATTCTCATTATGATCACTAGTTTTTCGGTCTTGTTGCAGCCTCATATGATCCAGAAAACTTGCAAACAGATCGTTTATCTTCTGCCACTTTTGCTTACACTGAATTGCCTCTCACTTTTCACCTCTTTCAACCTTTGGGCTTGCTGCAAAGTAAGCTACTATGCGTTTCCAGAAAGCAAATGTTTTTTGCTCATTGCCTACAACAGGATCCTTGCTCGTGTTTAACCATGAGCTAATGAGCACTACATCATCAGAGGGACTCCATTTCTTTCTTTCTTTGCGCTCTGTAGGTGTCTCTTCACTGAAGCTTGAAGTTTCAGTACATTGCGTACTAAACAAAGGGAGTTGTGAGCTAACTGGCTCATGAAGAAAGGGTTCAGGATGGAAACTATCTTGTTGACTTTTCAAAAGGTCAACAAAATTGGAGCTATGACCATATCCTAAACTGTGAAGGAACAGAGAAAGAAGAAGAAATGTGCTGCAAGACTGATAGAAAGAGAAGAAGAAACGTGTTTAGAAAATGGAAAGAAAGAGCAAAAGAACCAGCTTTAATAGATGAAAAGAGATGAGTTGACATGTATCTAACATGTTAATTACCTAGCACACAGTCCCAAACAAGCATTCATCACACGCATATTCACTAACCACCTAACTCTAACCAGCATTCATCACAAATCAACTTACTAGCCAAATGTGAACTCAATAACAGAAGAAAAACAAGACAATAAAATCAAGTTTAAGAGCAGTGGAGCGATCATACCATCACCAACATCGTCATTAGTAGCAAATAGCAACTTGCTTGACAAGATTGACACAATGTTCTTGACTTTATCCTTGAATTCAATGCTTTTAGGAGCACCCCAAACTTTGCTCGATCACAAACATTACGTCCCTGCAAAGTCAAGACTGTAAATGAGTATTGTATATGCAATAAGCTTTGAGTTATGGAGCTTTATGTTTGTCCTTTACCTTCTTATCTACGGAGACTGCACCTTGGACCCTCACACACATTCTCGCTACCATCCATCCATAGAGCAGAAAGAATCATTAAAAACTGAAGCAAGTGAAGCTTGAGTGGAATAGAACCTTAAGTTTGAGTTTGTTCTGAACAAAAAGTCAATTGCATACTTGAGTTGCTCCAATACAAAACTTATAAGACTCAAGAGCACAACACACAGATACTACTTTTTGGAGTAGCCTGAATTGATTGGATTCAATTTAAGGTTCCCAGATTGAGAAAGTTACCACTTGGATGCAATAGCTTCGTAAGCCTCTCTCACGTCATCCATTGAACCGTACATCTTTACTCCCAAAACTAAGAAACTACAAACCGAAATATAAATCAAATCAAACGATAGACCAGTAAGCACATAGCAGTACAATACACATAGTCAAGAAGATGGTACCGTCGTAGTGAGAAGTCGGAAAGGAGCGACGATGACAACGGAGTTTCTTTCGCCATCGATCAAACTCGATAAGAGAATCTCTTTCGATGTGGTTAATCTTGTTTGGATCAGAAACATAAAAAAGAACCGCCTTCGTCGTCCTCACGAAGAAGACATCGTCGTCTTCCCGGAGAAAACAAGAGAAGACGAAAAAACAGAAAAGAAAATAAAGAAAGAAAAAAAATATGTTTCATTCAGTAGTGACACGTGTGTTTAAAAACTCTTCTAAAAACTCATAAATTTTTTAATATATGTAAAATGACATTTTATTTATCTGGCATAACATGATAAGACCAAACATTTACAGGATTGAAAATATATATGGCGAAAATGAACATAGAGGAGCAAACCATTAAGCTAATCAAGTGGTTTAGAAGTTGGAACCACACTTCTTTGACTGCAATATGAGAAAATTTGAACCAGCAAGAATCAAGATGTTGTGGTGACATGGAAGTTTAAGCCATTAAGCTAATCAATCACCTTGGGACAAAGTAAACAATCTATAAGAATTTCAATAATGCTAAGACTTTATGTACAAAAAATAATAATATAGATGCAACATCAACATCTCGAAATTAAGTATACTGGCACAAAAGGATCACTACAAGAAAACGCTTGCTTAACGACCAACTGTTACGAC
>CAJHQP010012797.1:0-11034 GCA_905132765.1 Moricandia arvensis | reverse complement strand
ATACAAAAGGTTGGTATACAAAAATACTAATGAAACATAGAAACAAACAAACTCTTAAACATAGAAGACTTGACCAGAAATAATGACTTGACCAAAGTTGGAAGGTTTGGAATGAATGACTCTTCGGTTGGTCGATTCTTTTCGCATGGTTGACAGTCAAAGAATTGTCGTCAGATTGATATATTATTCAACCATAAATTGTAGATTCAGACCCTGAACCGTTTCCGGATTTCCATAAGCCAGATATCTCCTCGCAGCCTGCAGCATCTCATAGGGGTACTGGTCCTGAAATTTGAGCGAGGGAGGGATCGATTGCTGAACTTAAGGATCCTATCCACAGATACTCGATATCTCACACAATAGACTTGTGTTTCATACCACGCTAGGTCAGATAATATATAGAGTAATAAATAATAAAACAAGTAAATCAATGAGTGTTTTGTTTGATGGAAGGATGGGTACTAGACTTAGGGTCTCAGGCATGTGGACTATAGAGGATAGAAGCTAAGGGTGTCAATCCTAGAACTCGATATCTAATGTAAAGGACGACCAGCTCTTGCTGCGAGTCTAATTTATTGAGTAAGTCCTTGTTCCAACTCTCGTATGTTAACTCGGAATGACCGTCGATTGATGCTATTGGATTAGGGTCGATTGCTGGTTCCTTAAGTAAAGCATTACGACCTAATTCGATATATTCACTAAGTTAATTACCCAACTCTCGCATGTACCTAATAACCTAGCTCAGCACGATTCATTTCAGGTAATAGACAATGCTCTCGCGTGCGCCTAACTATCCAATGATAAGGTCTCTAGTTAATTGGTATAGAAGCAAGAAATAAGAACAATATTGTGAAGGATACAATAAATACCCTAGCAATTCTATTGTTTGGGTAATCCAACAAAACCCTACAAAACCTAAACCTTACAAGTGGATCTACTCATACATGATATTTGTCACAGAAATCATAGATGAATAAATATGAAATAGAAAGCAATAATAATAAAACCAAATATAAAGCAGTTGCATAAGGACTCTAAAGGAGTTTCTCCCTTCTCTCCTAATTTTAGAACTTTGAATAAAAATAAAGTGTGGTCTAAACAATGGCTTAGAAAACACATAAATAGAGTTTTTTCGTCGGCCAATGATATTTTGGTAACTTGCGGTGGCTTATGGGCTTTAATCGGTCTTAAAAAAGATGGGCCTCTATTATGGGATCACATTCGATCGACATTAAGGCTGTGCCGTCGATCGACCCCCATTCATCTTCTCGGCGGCTTTCTCTCGTGAGGCAGACAGACCACTCTTCAGTAAAACAATCATAACTTTGGCCCTAGGATCCTAATTGACCTCAAACCGGTGACTATGGAAATATAACTCAAAGATATATCTGTTTTCAAAATATTAGCTCAATCATAACGTGGTAAGGTCTTAACCCATAGCTAATCTTCTGACGCGTCTATGCAGTCTACATCTCAAAAAGCTCCAGAATCACCAAAGTTCTCCAGAACATACCTGAACCTGAAAACACTCTTAAACATCCTTCTGTTTATCCTGCTTCCTGGCAAGATTGTCCAGTTCGTCCCTCTCCTTCTGCCAAACTTCAGTGAGCCTGTCCCACTTTTCATTAATCTCCATTTCTTTAGTTGCTTCCGCATCATCAATAAATTTGTAAAGGAAGGCTCTTTCAATATTCTCCCATCAGGTTAGAGATCATGGCTGCAGTTGAGAAAGCCAGCTACATGCATTCTCATCGAGAGTTCGAGGGAAAATCTTGCAGAGTACTCATACATCTCATCAGCCTTGATTTCATCCATAAAAACTTTGATGTGTTTTCTTGGATTTTCGTGAGGAAGGCCTTGAAAAAGGTGTTGACCTAACCAATTTTTCCAGTCAGGGTGCAGCTCAAAGACATCATCTCTAGCAACAGAAATTGCATCTGAAACTATAACCTCATGTGTATAAATCATTTGTCTTCTGCTGTTGCGAGCGCAACCTTCTTTGTCACGCAAGATCTCATTCTCATCAAAACTCATTATGAGTACCCCGACCATCTTTATCTTTCCTCATTTAGGGTCAATCGATACCGAGGAGTTGATGTTGGCAGACGTCATAGTGTTGGTATCGATCGAAGAAAAGGTGTTGGTGTCGATCAATACTCATTTCTCTTCGCTGTTGATTGCTGCTTGGAGGGTGTTGATTGCCCTCTTAGACTTATGGACTGTGTGTGAATCAGTAGACTCCTTCTTTTTAGAGCCCAAAAATCCTCTTCTCATCGCTTCCTGATACTAAGATATATGTACCTGAAACATAAGAAAAGAAAACTAGAGTAAGTAGAACTAAAAAAAACTATATGAAACCCTACACCTAGTCTAATTGTGATCAAAATCCCCGACAACAGCGCGAAATTTGATTTGCTCAAATTACCCCAAGAGCATCTCTCTTAAATAAGAGATCGATTGCAGTACTTAAGGATCGTATTCACATAGACTCGATATCTCATACACTAAACTTGAGTTTCAGATTACGCTAGGTCAGATAATATATAGAGTAATAAATAATAAAGCAAGTAAATCAAGGACTTTGTTGTTTGATGGAAGCATGGGTGCAAGATTTAGGGTCTCAGGCAAGTGGAATATAGAGGATAAAAGCTAAGGGTATCAATCCTAGAACTCGATAAAAGACGACCAACTCTCGCTGTGAGTCTAATCTATTGACTAAGTCCTTGTTCGCACTCCCGTATGTGAACTCGGAATGACCGTCGCTTGATGCTATTGGGCTAGCGTCGATCGATAGTTGCTCAAGTCAAGCATTATGATCGAATTCGATATGTTCACTAAGTTAATTAGACCAGCTCTTACATGTATCTAACAACCTAGCTCAGCAGGATTGAGTTCAGGTAATAGACCATGCTCTCGCGTGCGCCTAACCATCCTATTATAAGGTTTCTAGTTAATTACTATAGAACCAAGCAATAAGAACAATCATGTGATGGATAAAATAAACACCCTAGAAATTCTATTGTTTGTTAATCTGTCAAAAACCTAGAAAACCTAAATCTAGCAGGTGGATCTCCTCAGACATGATATTTATCAAATAAATCATAGATGAAGAGATATGAAATAGAAAGCACTAATAATAAATCCAAATCAAAAGGAGTTCCAGGAGGACTCTAAAGGGATTCCTCCCTTCTCTCCTAATCTAAGAATTATGAATAAAAATAAGTGTGGTCTAAACAATGGCTTAGAAAACACATTAATAGGGTTTTTAGTCGGTCAAGAGTATTCTGGTAACTTGCGGTGGCTAATAGGCTTTAGTCGGTCTTGAAAAAAGTCGGGTCTGTCTTATGAGATCACTGTCAATCGACACTACGGCTGCACCATCGATCAACACTTATTTAGCTTCTCGACAGCTTCCTCTCGCAAAGTAAACATACCACTCTTCAGTAAAACAATCATAACTTTGACTCTAGGATCCTGATTGACCTCAAACCGATGGAATTGGAAAGCTAACTCAAAGCTTATTTTTCCGAAGATCAGCTCAATCCCACCGTGGTAAGGTCTTGATCCATATCTATACTTCTGATACGTCTGTGTTTTTCTGCATCTCAAAAAGCTCCAAAATTACCAAAGTTCTCCATAACGTACCTTAACCTGAAAACACTCTAAAACACACTCCAAACACATATTATAGATTCTAAAATGCACATATACCATGGCCTAAAAGTTGTAAAATCCATGGAATATCAGTAGGGCAAACGCACTTGAGTATTTTGTCAAGGTGAGAGATAATATGATGATAATCAAAGGGGTCCCTTCAAATGTGAAGTAGTGGCAAGAATACTTCTTCTTCGTTCGTACTTGATAGTGCATCCGTTGAGGAGAAGTGCATAACTATTTTCAGAAGCAAATGTGGCCGAAAGGGTATCGCAGTCAGATACTCTGATACCTTTGCTTTTGGCGATATCTAACCTTGAGTTCGTTTTTCTTTCTTTCGCAGTTGACGATCATCTTTCTCTATTTCCAGAAGACTTGCTCCTTGTTAGAGATATTATTGGTGGTGGCCCATTCTATTTGGGCTACTTCTCTCCGCAACAAGTTTGTGCGGCAGTTGCATACCATCATTCTAGAGCTCAGTCTCGTTAGTTAGTTGAGGAAGACTCGAATCCAAACATGAAAGGGTACACTCCATACGCAATCCATCGGTGAGGAAGAGGGAAAGGTCTACCAAGAACAAGCGTGTTGTTTTAAAAAAAGAACGATGTTGCTACTACTGGGGCGGAGTTGCCCACATAAGACTGGTTTCATTCATGTTTTTCGAATGAGGCTGGCGCAAGTGGTACCGTCGAGACCCCACTGCCAAGATTTGTTAGGGAAGGTCCAGACCTTGACGCTGATTTGCTGACTTTCCTCGGGATCCCTTTTGACTAGGCCCCGGCTGCTAGCGAGCCTGCCAAATCAGGGAAGTTTGTGAAAGCCTCGCGGATGTGCATGGGGGTTAGTTTCATACTTGATTAAGTTTTGTGGTCAAGTTATTTTCCAATGCCTTATCACTTTTTCATGAAGGTCCTCCATATCATGAGTGATGTTCGTACAGCAATTTTTTGGAGGCGCTGACAGCTCACTTTAGGGCCGACAGGGCCGAGAAAGAGGTTGCTCGCTTGAAGAGCGAGGCTGATGCGCGGTCTCTTCGTGAGAGGAGTCTAGTGTTGAAGAAAGCTTCAAAGCTCCGTCGTGCGCATAGGAATTGAAAGTGGGAGGTTGTTTCGATCCTAAACAATCATTCTTTTCAGTTGTCGTCCAACTTTGACCAGTTGAAAACAATCAGATATCTTTCGGCGACTACTGTGAGTGCTGGGGCACTTTGTGGTGTATGCAGGACGCTGACTACACCTGTGATGCTGATATGGCCAAAATGTCGAGGCATATGTACAACTATAAAGAGTGGAGTTGATTCTGGTGGCACTAGGCCTCGATTCCCGTCTCTCCGAATTCGGAGGAGGTTCGACATGTTGTTCCGGGTGAGGATTTGTGGTAGATCGACCTTCGGCCTCGATCGGTGTTAGTGATTACTAGATTGAGGGGTAGATGTCAGGTAACTTTGTGTTAGACCCGTGAAGGGTGTTTGTATTTGAAGGGAGTATGTTCCCGATTTATGTTATGTTTATTAGTATGTATCGTACTCGCCCCTTGGGACTTTTAAATATATTTCCATTTCATAGCCTTCTTTCTTATGGACAAAAGCGTCAACAAGAACGAGAGAATGTTATAGTGTTCCTCGTTGCCTTCGATTTATCACATCGTGATATTTGTAGTTGTGTTTAAGATGGAGAATTTTGAGTTTTAAGATTTTAAAGAAATTTATGAACGTCCAAGTACCAATGATATTGTAGCTTTGAGAGTTAAGAGTAAAGTTAGGGTAAGACCTAGGTTTATTTTTGTGCCTGGAGTACGCAGGGTTGATCCTGGCGTACATGACTCGTTTTCAATTTCAACCTTACTCCGTTTTGATATTGAAATA
The DNA here is from genome assembly GCA_905132765.1 of Moricandia arvensis. NCBI lineage: Eukaryota > Viridiplantae > Streptophyta > Magnoliopsida > Brassicales > Brassicaceae > Moricandia > Moricandia arvensis. The sequence goes on along the minus strand of CAJHQP010012797.1, from coordinate 5,516 downwards.
TTGACTGAGTTCTTGGCTTATGTGATTTTGCGTCGATTGGGAATTGAGTATCTCTCAGAACACAGCGTTAATGTTTCAGAAGTACTGACCAAAATTTGGATTTCTTTAGCACGCCTATCCTTGTGCCAGATGATAAGGTCCAATTCTATGAGAGGATCAGGTTGGGCTAAGCATTCGTTTTAAGAACCGTTGATTTTTCCGTTGGGGCCAGTCGACGAACGTGATATAAGAGCAAATACTTGTTTTCTACTAACTTGTGTTAGTTGTTAATTTATAGTCGTGTGAGGACTGTTCTAGTAGCGTATTCGAGTTTTGGAAATATATTTTCAAAAGTCTACGACATCTCGGTTTTCCCGAGAATATGTTTTTTCTTTTGGTAAGGTGATTTTACTTTGTTAGGATTTGTTGGGAGAATTTTGTGTTTTGTTCGAAGATATTGTTTAACCTTGACACTGGGTATAGGTTGTTTGAAAACGTCAAAGATTTGTTAACCGTTTGGTCGTTAGATTTTGTTTTTCGTATGATTTTTGTTTCCGAGTTATGCAATAAGTTTTTGTTCTTACGTAGGTGTTTTCGGCGAATCGTGGATTGCCAGTCTAGGCGTAACGTAATTTGCGAGATCAGGTATAACTGCAATAAAAGAGATTTGAGAGACCTTTAAAAGTCATATTACGTTGTCGTTATCAAAATTTTTTGATAAAAAGTTCTAGTACAAGGGCTGATATTTTAAAATGAGTAAGCATACAAGTATACGTACATAACCACTCCCCCGCCTTTTCAGAGAGGGGGACAGCTGAAATCGTCTTGCGACGAGTTGCCTACGTACCCTCTTTGAGGATCAAGCCGTCTCGTAGTTCAGTTTGTGCCGCGAGTGTTTTACTCGATAGTTGTGGTTATATCGATCGTCTTGGGTGTGATGATTGTTGATGGATCGAAGACTTCTTACGGGTTTGCCTCCTCCGGTTGGGCTAGAGCGTTGCGCTCGGAAGCTTGCTTTCTTTCTTCTTCCGAAGCCGTTTCTAGGCTTGAGGATTCATGATTCTCTGTTTCCGAAGCGTTTTCAGATGATGGCTGAGTTGTCTTCGTACCTTTGGCTTTTACCATGGAAGTAGTCATGATTTTTGTTGAGGTCAAAAATGTTGAAAGTTACAGCATAAAAACGTTACCTCTAGAAAATAAGAAATCATCGCATCCAAACTCCTCATCGTCTAACCCATCTTGTCCCGGCTAATGAATTAAGATATGAAATCGACGGAACAACCGAGTCACTTCCATGTCTGGTCGCCCGTGGGCCTTTAGACACGCAAAGTTTAGCTACCCACAGGCGACTAAGATCCATGAAAAGGTCTAGTCACCCATGGGCGACTAGACGCACCCTACGTATAGTCTCCCATGGGCGAGTAGACCCTCCCCGAAGTCTAGTCACCCATGGGCGACTAGAACTTTGGCAAAGTCTAGTCGCCCATGGGTGACTAGACGAACACAACATCTAGTCGCCCGTGGGCAACTAGACTCATCACCAAGTTTAGTCGCCCATTAGCGACTAGACCCACCACCAAGTCTAGTCGCCCATGGGCGACTAGAATCTCGACAAAAGTCTAGTTGCCATGGGCGATTAGACTCCATGGAATGTCTAGTCACCCATCGGCGACTAAACACATCCAAACGTCTAGTCGGCCATGGTCATTATACCGTGTTCTTTTCATCAAAATCTCCGTTGAATCTTGAGTTGGTTGTTTCTTGTTTCGTATCGATTGGAGTGTCCGTTGAAGTTTTACGATAAAAACCGCAAGGAATTTTTTCCGTAAAACTTCCGAGTCAATAGTACAAAACGATAACGGTTAACTTAAACACCAATTTTATCATGACTACACTGATTGTTTTACTATTTTGCATAGTCAGTATCACGAAATTATACGAGGGACGGTTTCTCTGAAAGAAATAGTGAAAGTTGCTTTAATTCCAAAACGGCCTGAAAGGGTCTACGACGCGATAAAGGCCCACTTACATTTTTAGAGAATGAGTCCAACTATAATGATGGTTTACCGAATATCCGTAGAAGATAAATGGAAAAGAATATAATTGTCAAAATTCTGAGATAGTTATGGAAAACGAGAAAATAAGGAAGATTTTCGCAGATGGATAAACTCGAATCGGGTCTAGAAAATGAAAGAAAACTAACCTTGAAGACCTATATAAGCAAAGCAAGGGAAAATTCCGCACACACGCGAAACTCTCCGCAACTGAGCATTTAAAAAGACTTTTTGTTGAAATTTTGTTTTGGTCATCAAGCTGTGACTCAACTAGGTTTAGGGCTTAGGTGCTAGAACTAGGGATACACCGACAACTATTGTGGCCGAAGCTCTTAAAAAAATTTGTATCATCGCAGCATCCTTACGCAAAAAAAAACATAATAAGATCTTTCTTTTCATTCGCAATTCATATTCGATTATTTTACGTTTTTCGATTCATAATTTGATCATTTATCGTAGGCTCAATAGAAATCCGGGATTTCAGGGAAAGTTAGGGTTTCTTAGCTTTCCTCGGATTACAGAAATGGATAGTGCGAATTCCGGTTTCAGAGTTTGGCGCTAGAAGGAGGGGGTAATGGATCAATCTAACTCACAACCACAAAAAGCTTTGTCTAATATGTCTACACGTTCCAAACAATCAACCACCTCGCAATGGCAATGCCTTCGATGACAACTTTGAATGCACTCCAGCTGCGAACATGTCCACAGTTAACGTAAACGCAAACATCACAGCGTTTGAGGAGATCAAAATTATGTTTGCGACTCTCGAAAAGAAGTCGGCCGAATAAGACAAGCTCACGAGTTCTCTCGCTAGACAGGTTCGTCTGCGTGGAACTACCAAAAGCCGCGGAAGAAGGCTCGACTTCACAACTCCATACGATAGGTCAACTAACGCGCAAAACATTCCGTCTGACCGGAATCCAGATGAAGCAAACCCTGACGCAAATCGGCCGAACGCGGAAAACATTCAACCTCTCGAGCAAAAATTAGGGGCTGAAGAAATCGAATGGGTCAACTTGGAACTAGCAATCAGTACGAATTTTTGGATGAGGACGCTGACGTGCACCCAAGGAGGACCAGAAGCCACATGACTCGGAAGAACTCTCCGTTAAGTATAACCATGACTGAATAAGAAGAAAAAATCTTCTTTGTAGAGCAGGAAAACTTAGCTGAAGAGCAAGATCGAGTCACATGCAGAAAACGCCGACAAACTCAGAAAACTGATGGCAGTGACCCCAGTAAGATGCGCGATCTCCAAGATTATATCACAAAAATATCTGCAGAGGTAAGTGCGGTGAAATCTCAAATTCACCGCGCCACCAGTGCTGCATTCGAGATCAACAGACTTCTCGATGAAGCTCGAAAAACTTCATTCAGTGCTTGTATCATTGAAACAAGAGTTTTGGATCCCGGAAAGATCAAAATCCCTGTATACGATGGAACAAGCGACCCAAAAGCGCAACTGCATACCTTCCAGATCGCAATGGGTAAACCCAAACTCAGGAACAACGAAAAGGACGCCGGCTACTTTTGCCTCTTCGTTGAGCATCTCCTAGGAGAAGCACTCGAATGGTTCTCTCGCTTGAAGCGGATCTCCATTGGAAGCTTCCACCAACTCGCTTCTAAATTCCTCAAGCAATACTCGATGTTCATGAATAGGGAAACCTCTGACGTCAATCTTTGGAGCTTGTCCCAAAAGGAAGACGAACCTCTCCTTGACTACATGAACCAGTTTAAAATCATCATGTCTATAGTTAGCGGAATCAGCGGAAAAGTGGCTATCGATGCGCTCAGGAAGAGTCTCTGGTACAAGTTGAAATACAGAATGTGGATAACTCTCGAAAAACCGCGTACCATCCAGGATGCTCTTCATAAAGCGATAAACGACATCATCATCGAAGAAGAGATGAAATTCCATTAGCATAAACATAAAAAAACGGGTACATCCTCGAAAGACACAAGATAAGATCAGAAGCTGAAAAAGAAAACCTCGCATAATGATAAGTATGTCCCTCACGAGGAGGAGGATGTCTGGGGAGCGCACAATCATGCCATCTACTCTGCGTTGGAACAAGGTAGAAGGTAGGAAAACACATAGACCTGAAACTCGACTTTTGACGAAGCGGCATTCTGCTAGTTTCACTAAATCAGGGGCCACTCCACCATGAACTGCAAAGTTCTCGGCACGAGGCTAGCGGCAAAACTGCTCACAGGAGAAATTGTGGAGATAACAGGCATAAAAAACCTCATCCGAGATACTGACCGTCCGCCAAAGACCAATAATACTCTGCCACTGGAAAATGTACCTCAAAGAAATTGATCGGGCGAAAACGGAAAACGTGGAAGAAGGGAAGACGACAAAGGCAACGACAATAATTGTCGCAGGATAAACATGATCATCGGAGAATTGCAGTACTGCCACAATACTATCTCGTCGGTAAAATCTTATCAACGAAAAGCCGAGACATTCGCATATCAGTCCCCGCCTCGAGACTTCCTGAATGATATGATAACTTTCGAGGAAAACAAGACTATTGAAATCGACAAACCTCATTGTGATACACTCATAATAGATATCCTAATAAAGGATCTCGAGATCGCCAGAGTCCTAGTAGACACGGGAAGCACCATTGACATTATCTTCCGTGACACGCTCAGAAGGATGAACCTCGATCTATCCAAAGTAACCCATCACCAAGACCACTCACGGTTTTTTCTGGCAACAACGTCAATGATTCTCGGATCGATCAAATTCCCGGTCATGGCCAAAGAAGTCACAAGGATCGTCAACTTTGCGGCCTTTGCCCATCCAGCCATCTATAGTAAAATAATGTGAATTCCCTGGACAAATTCCATGAAGGCGGTCCCATCAACATCTCACCTTGACATCAAATTTCCGACTCCGAACGAAACCGCGACAATATAGGGATGCCAAAAGCAGTCGAGACTCTTCTTCATGGCCGAACATAAGCTGACGCAGATCACGACTACGTCTATTGTTAAACCCAAATACACGAAGACAACTCAGTCCCCCACTGAAAAATGCTTCTGAAAAGCACAATCCAGATTCGTCCACCCGACCAACGGCTGTGGACAAAAAAAGTAAGCAAGCTACCGTGCCCAATGCCCTAACCCAACTGGAGGAGACAATACGAAAGAAGAGGCCAATCAACGCAGCAGAAACCTAATAATAAGAACACCATGGCACGCACTGAACTACGAGATCCCCGAAAAGGGTACATTCGCAACTTGTCGCAAGAAGGGATCAGCTGCCCCCTCTCTATAATAGGGGGAGGGGTTACGTATACATATACTCGTATACTCTCACATTTTTAAAAAATTGCTTTTGTACTTAATATTTTAAAAAAAATTAAACCCAGCACACAGGTCGCAAACATCTCAAGGCATAATATCTAATCGATACGATATCCCAAAACTTTTCTCTTCGCTTACATTCGTATGTTCATAAAAACCAAAAAATTA
>CAJHQP010012796.1:0-11035 GCA_905132765.1 Moricandia arvensis | reverse complement strand
GTAGTGGTTACATTTTCAACGGGCTTGCGGGCCTTAACGGGCTATGTAAACAAATTCTGACCCTTTGAGTCCTTTATTATAGTGTAAAACTAAAACGATTTATGCATGATTGACTCACTAAAGCTTTTTAATAAGTGGAAGTCCCTTTGTTCCGGAATTTTAACCAAAAGTTTATTAATGTTTTCTGTTCTAGAAGTTTAACCAAAAGTTTATTAATGTTTTCTATTATAGAAGTTTAACCAAAAGTTTATTAATATTTTTACACCAAAAAATTTGAGTTTGTTATGGATAATTACATATGTGGATGATCATTATGAAGTTTATCTTTTAAAATATTCTAGATATCTCTAGATCTTTAGATAAGACTCAATCTTTTGGTTTACCTTTATATAAAGGATCCTATACTCACGGAATAAATACACCGAAATATTTTCCCTTTCACAACACATTATCGGCACGAAACCCTAACTGTCGAGCAATACCCTAATCAAAACCATAGTTAAGGAAAAGAGTGCAACACGTATTACTCCCCCTCATAAGGACATACTTGAAATATCTGATAGGACACAATCTAAAGGACATACTTGTGGATGTAGGATATCAAATCGACCTCGTGAATACTTATGCATGCAATGTAGCAGTTGATGAGAATGAGGATCAAGAACCATTTATTGAAAAGTGTACACAGAAATGATCGGCCAAGATGAAAATAAGCAATAGATGCAAGATTATATCTCTTAGAAAGAGATGAGTATTTGGACCAATAGTCTGTATACCTAATGGTGTAAAACCAGTGGCACATAAATGAGTCTATATGTGAAATAATAAATGAGATGATGAAACAAAAAAAAACTGTGAGATACAAATGAGTAGTTGCATACATAAGAGTTCTCAGAAAGACATGAAATTGTTATAAGAAACACATCATCATGTGGTGGAAGCATCAACTTTCAAGTTTCTTTAGTCTGACGAGAATTGAAAGCCACTAGAAATGACAATTATGTGAAAGGATCCCGAGCTCTTGTTAAATAGAACAGAGAACTTATCGTTTGGCCTTGAAAACGTCGAGTTCCAGGACTGATCAGTACATGAAAACTCGAGCCCAGTGTACTGGTCAGGAATGGCTCATTAAATCAGTTATAGTTTATTTGATGGTAACTACTACTCGGATAACCGTCGTAATTCTAGAGCTAATACGTGCAACAAACCCCGACTTCTGGAAGGGATGCATTTATTAGATAAAAGGTCAACGCGGGCTCTGCCCGTTGCTCTGATGATTCATGATAACTCGACGGATTGCCCGATCAGTACTGGATCGAGTTTTCATGACCGGATCAGTACACTTGGCTCGAGTTTTCACGTACTGATCAGTCCTGGATCGAGTTTTCATGACCCGAGCCCAGTGTACTGATCAGTTCATGAAAGCTCGATTAAAGACTGATCGGGTCATGAAAAATCGAACCAAAGACTGATCGGGTCATGAAAACTCGATCGAGGACCCGCAAACACCAGTGAAATTGGGAAACCCGCAAACACCAGTAAAATTGGGAAATCCGCAAACACCAGTGAAATTGGGAAACGAAGGATTTTATCAAGCCAGCATTGACTCATCAGTCCTTGCGCCGGAGTGATGTCCGGGAATGATAAGATGTATACCAGAGGACTGATCCCGAGCTCTATAAAGATGTAAACTGAAAGATGCAATAAACCCCAAAATAATTTGGGTTGTTAAATCATGCACGTGTTAGTTCTCGAGAACATTATTGCAAAAGTATATTGAGCATATAAAAGAAATAATTATTCCATTAAGTGCCATAATATTAAGAAATTTACTGATCTCTTTCATAATTGAAAGATGTGATTTTGTTTGACAGGAAGAATGGTCATACTAGTAAAATTCATAAAAGTAAAAATAACTTGTATGTGCAAAATGAATGTTTACAAGATTATCTATAAGTGAAAATTTGGAAACGGATTGCTAATAGACCAAGATATAATCTCTAATGTGAAAGGAATACTACAGACTAGATTTCTAATGGTTACGAGATTACTTGACAATCATACAAGTTTATCCATTAAGGATATGCTTACAATAATTCTTAAAAGGATGGTATATATATGATGAGAATACATCTTCCCAAGATGATGCTTCCAGGGGGAGAATGTGATGATGCGTGTGGTTTTACTCTTTTTTCCTATCATGATTTTTATCCTATTGGGTTTTTCCATGTCAAGGTTTTAACAAGGCAACAAAGAACACATAATGATAGATATCTAAATAGGAATGTTATCACTTAAGTGATGAAGATCTATCAATCTCCCAATGTATTTTGAGATTTAGAGAAGCAAAAATAGAATGATCAAGATCAATCATACTTGAAGAAGACTCAAGGAATGAACATGTTTCATTCGCAAGACAAAATCAAAGGTCAAAGGAGACATTCTAGATGGAATACAAAAATATTTTGGTGTCCAGAGAAAGATCTTTGATTCTAATTTCAGCTTCAGTTTGAATCAAGTCATTCTGGATGATAGAATTCGAGATATGGTTGTTTTCGTGGGACATGTACAAACTGTCTAAGAATACCTAATATTGTCTGATATCCCAAATATCGCTCGATATTCCCATCTTACTAAATCTATACCAATGCCTAAAGTTAGACATGGATGTTAGTTTCGATTTACACGTGGTATAAAGTCATTTTGTCCTACGGTCATCAAGACATTCAACTTCCAGTGAAGAGAGTCAAATCTGCCAAGAGAAGTGACCGATCCAAGCCCAAGACTAAGAAGTTAAATCATCACATTAGATTGTGTCCTATCAGATATTTCAAGTATGTCCTTATGAGGGGGAGTAATACGTGTTGTACTCTTTTCCTTAACTATGGTTTTTCCCACGAGATTTACTTAGTAATGTTTTTAATGAGGCAACGTCTTAAACGTATTACAAACCAATTTATCATACTGGACATCCAAGGGGGAGTGTTATGGATAATTACATATATGGATGACCATTATGAGGTTTATCTTTTAGAATATTCTAGGTATCTCTAGATCTTTAGATAAGATTCAATCTTTTGGTTGTACCCTTATATAAAGGATCCTTTACTCATGAAATAAATACACAAAAATATTTTCCCTTTCACAATAGAGTTTTAATTTTCAGAAAATGTGAATTATGCTGATTATTTGATAAAAGCTGAAACAAATCTAAGTTGACAAAGGTTTATAGAACTTTGATGAACATATCTCTTCAGCAGCGGATAGATAGAAGAATTGATTCTCTCAATCCTTGATGAACCAAACTTGCTTGAATCTCTCAAACAAACCTAATTGAGAAATCTATAGAAAACAAATGATTTTCTCAAAAACAATTAAAGACAAGAACAATTTAAAAACTACTTTCTTTGAAAAGAAAACAATATTTTCTGATTAATATTTTTCTAAAAATATGCCTTACAAATTAGGATACCAATGAGCTAATATACTGCTCTTGAAAGAAATAAATAAATAGAAGATTGCATTAAAAAAAATTAGTCTTTTGAAGTCTTTAAAAGGATTTAACTTAATGAAGAGGATTTCTTGAATTGATGCGATCTGGATCAGCCTCAAAATCAAGGATTTGAAAATCATGTCTGAACCAGTTAGGTCACTGCGTAAAGTGTGGTTCAAAGGCCAAAACGTGAAAATTACTGGTTTACTCCATGAAATATTGGATAGAGAGAAGTTGAGAGCTTTTGATGCAATCTTGAAACTACTTGGATCAACCGACAACAACAAGGCAGTTCGACCACAAGGAGATGAACGACCAATACATGATCAGTACTCCAACATGAGCTTGCATTCATCATCAGCTTGCAACATGGATGGGTGGAAGATAATGGAATGGTCGACAATGGAGATAAAGAAGCATCTAATGGACATGAGTTGTACTCGGAACAAGAAGAAGATTTATATCGATCAAGTGAGTCTAAGGAACAAGTGGAATGGGCCAGAAGCTAAATGGATTGTGCATATGTTGGAGAAGGTTGAACAAGGGTCTTTCAAGCCCAAGTAGTGAAAGGATCAACCATCTTGGATCAAGTTGATTGATTTACTTAAATTAGGTGTATTTCTAATTTCTTGTAAACCCATTAGAGTTAGATTTTCCTTTTCTATACTAGGGTTAGGGTTTTCTTAAACCAATTAGAATTAGGTCTTGGTTTTTCCTTTTTAGATTAAGATTAGGGCTTTTCTAGTTAGGATTTTCTACATGTCTTGTATATATAAGCCAAAACTCTGCACATAATGTACATATACATTTTATTAATAAAAACCTAAGCTTTTGGATTTCTTTTTGTCTCCTTGGAAGCTTATACCTTGAACCCCACATGATCAAGCTTGTTTGTATTATTTGAGCATTCATTCCTCACCAGGAAGAATACTCTTCTGTTTATGGTGACTGTCCATCAGGCATCAACAAAGCGAAGTTACACTCGTAGATAGTTGTAGCAAAACAACATCTAAGTCTTCTACAGCCTAGGTGTGAAGTTCATCACGTCCATCCTAGAGTCTCAAAGCTTTAGGATCCATTACACCCTCCTTCAAAAGATTCGTGGGAGAGACAACCTATCTAGGGCCTGTATCAGAGCCTCTTGAAGGTTTAGGGTTTGATTTCTTAACCTATATCACGTGATACATCATATACCAAGTAATCTTCTATGTCTTCTTTTGAAAGCAAAGCAACAAGGGAGTTGTTGCAAGAGAGGAAAAGAAACGAAAAGCAGGCTGAGTTTAAAAGAGAATATCAACTCGTCCAGGAAGCAAGGAAGAAGGCATTCTTGGCTTATTGGGATAGCCAACAATTCCAAGATGACCTCAGAATAAAGTTGACTCAAGGCTTCAAGGGTTTGTAGTACTCGAACCAACAAGACAAGACCATGAGAGATTTAAACCTCCCGGTCCTAAAGTACCTGAAAAAGCAAGATCTAAAGAAACAAGGCGACTTGTTTTGGATCAGTATAGGTTGTGGTCTAAGCCACCCAAAAAAAAGGATGAGCTGATTTATATTATCTCAGATCTATCAATAAAATAAGACTTGAAAGAATGGCTTAAACCTACCAAAGAAGAGCCATCAATCACAGCCAAAAGAGAGGACAAAGAGACTGAACCAGAACCGGTTATTCATTGTCAAGAAAATTGCTTGGCTGGCCAGTTGAAACAAGAGAAAACCCAACCATGTTTAAGTAACCACATATGTGACTTAATAAAGGCTGAGGAAGGAGTATTTTGTGAATCACCTAAAGCACATGACTTGGCACTTACAACTTTGGTTGAATAAGGTGATATCATTAAATGTATTTCTTGTGATTTTCTGATCAGTCCTTGTGTATGGATTCAAGACAGTCTCGTGGGAAATTTAAGGTTTGTAAAGGGGCTTCAAAATCTTGTCTTTGAACCAGGAGTAGGGATGTGTGTGCATAAAATCAATAGCAACACCCTGGTCCAAAGAGCAGCCACCAAGAATCTAAGCTTATACTGTCCATTCATCTTTCAAGAACATGATTTGAGGTCAAATCCTTTTGAATGAGGAGAGAATGGTGTGACCAGAACTAGTATCAAGCAAAAGGAAGAAATGTTCTTCGTCAGTTCCAAAACTGATCAAGACAATCGGAGATGGACACTGCTAGAACTTGGGTAAGGTTATGACCAACCGAAGATTCACAGGGAGAGAGTAGGCAATTTAACTCGTCCACCAGACCATAAGGAGCATTATTTTCAGTTAATAAGAGGTGGAGTCCTGGTACACAAAAGGATAATCGAGATATACTCTTACTCAGCCACATTAGACTAGTTTGGTCACTTGAACATCCAATGAATAGCTTTCTGAAACTTGGAGATCCAAAGGTACACATCAGCAATGGAAACACACTAGCTAAAGGAACAACACATGTAGATCAGAGTATGAACGGTTCTATCTTGTTAGATTGACTGGATTTATGGACAAATCCTTCTAATGGAGGAGAGGATGATGAGATATGGATCAGCCCCAAAACCAATGATTTGAAGATCATGTGTGAGCTAGTTAGTTCATTGCTTAAAGAGTTATTCAAGGGACAATACGTGGAGCATATTGGCTTATTCCATGAAATATTGGATAGAGAGAAGCTGAGAGCTCTTGATGCGGCCTTGGAACTACTTGATTCAACCGACAACAACAAGGCAAATCTACCACAAGGAGATAGACAAGCAAGACATGATTATTTCTCCAACATGAGCTTGCATTCATCATCAGCTTGGAACATGGGTGAGTGGAAGAGAATGGAATGATCGACAATTGAGCTAAAAAGCAGCTTATGAACATGAGTTGTACTTGGACCAGGAAAAGGATTTACATCGATCAAGTGAGTCTAAGGAACTGATGTGATCATGACTAGCCTGGAAGAATCTGAGCTAGAACCCGTGGGGAGAATCACACGCTCCAGAGCAAGAGAGCTAGCTAAGGAAGCTCATACACTCATTGCAATGGAAGGAATCAATCCAGACGAAACTGAACCAGAGTTCTTCAACCTGACTACCCTCATGACAGAAGAACTAAGTGATAACCACTAAGTAACTAAGTGGTGATTTCTGTACTCTTTTCCTTGGTGATGATTTGGAAGGTAGGAGGTTCCTCATCAAGGTTTTTAACGAGGCAGGCTCATCACTACATCAAATTTACTAAGCATTATCACTTAGTATAAATGGCACCACATCCTTGTTCTAGTGGACGCCTTGTTGTTTTATTTTTAAAAGACTTGTTGTTTTCTTTCAAACACCTTGCTGTTTTGGGCTGGCGAAAACCCTTGGTTTCTTTTGTTATAAGTATGGCGTGATCTCTCTTTTGTGAGGCAGCCAAGTTTGACGTGAAAACCCTAGTGTATTTCTGAGCAAGAAATCGCCTCTCTGATTCTTCAAGTTCGTATCCGTTCCTCTTATAATCTCCTAGATTCCAAGAGAAAATTCTATCCATCTCAGCTGCAATCCATAACAGTTGAGAGACGAATCCATTCTCCATCGCTACCTTCATCCATCTCACTCCATCCATTCCTTGCGCAACACTCATTCACGTGGGAGTTATTGATCGTGATCCAAGCTCAGCCGCCTTTGCTTCAGATAGATTCCTAGGATCCTATCACGTGGTATCAGAGCCAACTCTGAACTAAAGGCTAAGCGGAAACTCTATCTCTATGCTTTTACAATTCATTTCTTACTTGTCAATTATCCAATCGATAGCTATTAGGGTTCATTCGATTTGGCTATCAACCTTATAAACAAAAACAAATTAGGTTTACTTAGATTGTTCTTGACAATTGCAGGTACCATGGAGCTATCAGCCGAGGCGATGGCAGCCATGACCCGACTCATGACTCAACAGATCAATGAAGCTAATCAAACCCTTGCCACCACGTTCTCCCAACAGCTTCGAGAGAAAGTAGAGTCGTTGCAGGAGCAGATGGAGCAGAAGCTTAAGACTCTTGCACCTGATGATCACTCTACGGATAGCGATGCCTCTCATACACCTACACCATCGGAAGCTAGGCGTATACTGAAGGGAAAATCTCAAGTGGGAGCACCCTCCAAAATAGGCCCTAAGCGTCAGTAACATCCTTCTATGAGTAACCGGGCTCGTGTTGGTGGAAGAGAAACTATTTTTAACCGCCACAGATCCCCATCAATCCCTCATCGTAATGAAACCAGAGAGCCACGACCTAGACACCCTCGGCATCGCTCCAGAGAGACTACACTTGCTGGGCAACGAGCTCACCTAGGCCACTATTCGGATGAAGATAATGACAATGATGTTTCAGATCATAGTAGAGAAACCCTCCGAAGGGACAGGGGGCGAGAGTATGATCCAGCTCGCCAACAAAACAACCACCTTAAGATCAAGTACCCTGCGTTCCACGGCACCAATGAACCTGAGACGTACCTTGATTGGGAAAGAAAGATGGAGTCAAATTTCCTGGTTCAAGGAACCTATGAGCGCAACAAGGTGAAGATCGCGGTTTCTGAGTTCAATGGCTATGCATTGTTATGGTGGGAGCAGCTTGTACTTACCAGGGAACGCCTCAGAGATCTCCCTATCACCACCTGGGAACAACTCGTTATGCACATGAGGAGGAAGTTTGTACCGGCTCACTACCAACGGGAGATTCTCAACAAGCTTAGACGCCTTATACAAGGGACTAAAACCGTTCGAGACTACTACCAGGAGCTAGAGACTCTTCTCATACGTGCAGACTTGAGAGAAGGAGACGAGATGGTTATGTCTCGCTTCCTAGGAGGACTTAACCGAGAAATTCAAGACAAAGTGGAGCTTCAGAACTACTTGGATATACAAGAGATGGTACATAAAGCAGAGTTGATTGAATCTCAGATCAAGAGACGCCATGTCAAGACAAACTTCACGCCAAGTGTGGTTAAACCTAAGGACACCAAGACCACCTCCACAACCATCACAGAAGTAGTGAAGTCTGAGCTGAAACCAAAGAGCAGTAACTCTCTTAGCAACACACGGTGTTTCAAATGCCAAGGCATGGGACATTACTCTCGTGATTGTCCCAACAGGAAGGTGTTTCTACTCCAAGAAGGAGGAGAAATAGTTTCCTCAAGAGGAAGATGATCATGTAACCGACCCAGAAGAAGAAGATGAAGAAGAGGCAGCAGCCGTGGGAGAGATGTTGATCACCAGGCGTACCTTAAGTGTACAAAATCAGACTGAAGAGAACTGCCAGCGAGAGAACCTCTTCCACACGCGATGCTTCATCAAAATAAAGGTTTGTAGCCTTATCATTGACGGAGGTAGCTGTACAATGCTGCGAGTGAGATCATGGTTCAGAAGTTACAACTAGAAACCATACCCCACCCTAGACCGTATAAGTTACAATGGCTGAATGAGAGTGGAGCCCTAACCGTGTCTCACCAAGTCAAGATCTCCTTAACCATCGGCAAGTATAAGGATGAAGTACTATTGTGATGTCCTACCATGGGATCAAGCCACGTCTTGTTGGGGCGACCTTGGCAATCCGACCGCCAAAGTTACTCCATGATGGCTACACCAACAAACACTCCTTTGAGTTTAAAGGGCGTAAGATCACTTTACTTCCACTGACTCCCTGGAGAGATATACGAGATCAACTCCACTTCAAGCTCAAGACTGATCAAGCAAAAGGAGAATCCGTTGCCAGTAACCTCTACATCAACCATAGTGAAGTTTCTAAACTCTTAAATTCTGATATAACTATATTGATGGCTTGTATTACAAGGAATCCCTTGTTAGTACTAACCCTTCACAGGAACTTCCTAGTGGTATGACCAAGCTTTTGCAGGACTATACTGATGTTTTCCCCGAGGATATTCCACAGGGATTACCCCCAATACGAGGAATAGAACATCAGATCGATTTTGTGCCAGTTCTACCTTACCTAACAGACCGGCCTACCGAACTAATCCAATAGAGACAAAGGAGCTACAAAAGCAAGTAGAAGAGCTAATGAGTAAGGGCCATATCCGAGAGAGTATGAGCCCATTGTGCGGTCCCGGTTCCTATTGGTACCAAGAAAGACGCGTTCTTGGAGGATGTGTGTAGACTGTCGTGCTATCAACAACATAACCGTCAAGTATAGACACCCCATTCAAAGACTAGACGACATGTTGGATGAATAAGTTGCTCAACTACCTTTTCCAAGATCGACCTAAAGAGTGGATATCATCAGATCCGCCATTGAAGGAAGGAGATGAATGGAAGACCGCGTTCAAGACCGAGCAAGGGCTGTACGAGTGGTTGTTCATGCCAGTTCAGACTCACCAACGCTCCCAAGCACCTTCATGAACTAATTGAACACATGTTACGACCCTACATTGGAGTCTTTGTAGTTGTCTACTTCGGTGACATCCTAGTCTACAGCAAAGGTTTGGAAGAGCATCTTGAGCCACGTCCGACGGTCCTTGATGTTTTCACTTCAATCCCTATTTGCTAACATATCCAAATGTACTTTCTGCCCTAAAGAGATTGTTTTCTTAGGCTTTGTAGTAAGTGCAGATGGTGTGAGGGTCGATGAAGAGAAGATCAAGGCAATCAAAGAATGGCCGATTCCTAAGACTATAGGAGAAGTCCGAAGCTTCCATGGACTAGCTTGGGTTCTACCGGCGCTTTGTTAAAGATTCAGCACCCTTGCAGCCCCATTAACCGAAATTATCAAGAAGGATGTTGGATTCAAATGGGAGGATGCACAGAGAAGGCGTTCTTAGCCTTAAAAGAGAAGCTTATCAATGCCCCTCTCTTAGTTCTTCCTGACTTTCTTGAAAACTTTTGAAATTGAATGTGATGCATCAGGTGTAGGGATTGGAGCTGTACTAATGGCAAGACAAAAAGGCAGTTGGCCGTATTTCAGTGAAAAACTAAGGAGGAGCTACGCTGAATCTACCCGCCTATGAATAAGAATTGTATGCATTAGTGAGGGCATTGCAGACATGGCAACACTCCACCTATGGCCCAAGGAGTTTTGTGATACATACGGGATCATGAGTCACTCAAAACATCTCAAGGGGCAACAAAAACTCAACAAGAGGCATGGTCGATGGATAGAGTTCATTGAGACCTTCCATATGTCATTAAGTATAAGAAAGGTAAGGACAATGTGGTCGCGAGACGCATTGTCCGCAGGTACACCCTCCTGCTACTTTAACATCCAAGCTAATCGATTTGAGCATATTATAGACTTATATGAAACTGATGCTGATTCTCTGAGTACTACACAAAGTGTTCCAAATTTGCATTTGAGAAATATTATAGACAGGAAGGATACCTATTCTTCAATGACCGTAGCTGTGCATACCCAATGGCTCCCTTCGTGAGTTACTGGTTCGAGAGGCACATGCCTGGAGGCCTAGCTGGACACTTTGGAGTCACGAAGACGTTACTCGACCTTCAAGGCCACTTCTATTGGCCCCATAATGAAGAAAGATGTTGAAAAGGTTTGTTCACGGTGTGCTGTTTGCAAAAGGCAAGAGT
>CAJHQP010012795.1:0-11037 GCA_905132765.1 Moricandia arvensis | reverse complement strand
TGTTTCAATATGGATTTCATATACACAATAGCATGTGTAGCAATTGTGTGATAGGGGACACTTGCATAATGCATTGTGTCAATAAAATGATATATGGTGACGAGAACAATCAGATATTAGACGTAAATAGACGTTGGAGACGATGAATACTCATCTAATCATAAGTAGACTAGATATGGAACTACAGATATTGGTATATGAGGAGGAACATAGGATATACTGAGGTGATGAATGATAATCTTTTCTGAAAAGAATGTAACTATAATCAACAGTCTTGAGGATGATAATTTGATACACGAGGAGAGGACTCAAGTAAAGTTCATCATTATGAAATAGACATGGCCGCAGGTTTCACCTTCAAAAGTGTGGGGCAAAGTCTAAAATCATATCAATGCTATATAATGCAGTAGACACATACTATTGTCATGAGCTCCAATTTTTCTGTTTACATGGCAGCAAAGATGAAGAGAAATAATAGAAACATGAAAACTTGATGCAGTTGTGCTCAGTCGTATATAAATCTGGCTCTGGTGTACTATCACAACACTAAGCTACATGACACGCATCGAAGCAGGCACTCGACTTTACAACAATTATGGATGAGGTAGTATCTAAGTAGAATTCACTTTGCAACACAATAAGTAGGAAAAAACAAGATTCATAGACTTCAACCAATATAACCAAGGAGATAGTTCCAATGGTGTTTGGCATAGGTCTTCCCACTGAAATCCTTAAATGTCAAGTTTCTTCGGGATTGTTAAGAGTATTCAAAACTATTAGAACATTATATAGTCAATAACTGGATAAATGCAAATGGATTACAATTTGGCTTCCTTTTGTTTGGATAATTCCGAAGCTTGTGAAACCTAACATATTATTAGATGATTAATATGTTAATAGATAAACACAATAAGGAAATCTAGAATAGGAAAATAAAGTTTCTATTATATTAGTTGTGTTTTCCATATCCCACATGTTAAAAGAAATTGTCTTTCACTATAAATATAGATCTAATTGAGAGGTTGTTCCATAAAGATCTAGAGAGTAGATCATAAGAGATCTAAGAGAAAATGTGAGCTTTAGTTTAGAGTAGTTTTCTAAGGTAATAAGAAAAGTTGTTCTTATTATTTTTTGTTCTAAGAGATCCTTCAATTGGTATAGAGCCTCAGGTTGGAGACTCGATCTTAGCTTAATTGAAGCTTTGATCCTGGTGACTGCTAAGAGATCACAAACGCAAGATGGCGGACGTTACTAGAGCTGCACCACCACGCAGAGGACCTTGGATCCGCATTCATCCAATGTTCGATGTTGAACTCGACAAACTATACAGTTTTGGTTGATGAGGATGAAGGTGAAACCTTGGTCCATTATTTCTCTTTTTGATATGTTTAGACTTGGCGATAGCTCTTTTGTTTCAATTATTCCAAAAACTTGAGTCTCCAGGTGGGAGAACAATCCGCTTTTATTGACATCTGGAACGCCATCAATTCACGACACCTTGGAGATGTTCGTGTAACGAAGGAGTTGGAGTTGAACCATGAAGAGGATCAAAAAGCCATATGAATGTCTCATAACGAAGAAACACCTAAATTCGAGCACTTGAGATATTCGGTTGTGTGGAACACGGCGAAGATATGTGTAACTCATCTGAAGAAGAAAAATGAGGTACTATATCGTTTCAAAGCGTTAAGGAAAGCATTGAGACATTTTACACCGATAGAGGAGGAGAGTTTCCCTCATCTCCAAGTTCATTATATCACAAGAACGGGTTTGAATCCATGGTAGCCAAGTTGGAGTCTACCACAGAACAAGACGTGCGGAGCTTGTAAGTAAAGGATAAGAAGATCGATTTTATGTGTTACACAAGGCGTTGTTATGGGTTACGCCAAGCACCTAGAGTGTAGAACATAAAACTCGATCAGGTCTAAGGAGACGAGCTTTAGGAAGTGCATATCAGTGTATCGCAAGAATGAAGGAGGAGACTTCTTGTTGAGTGACACAAAGATGGAAGTGTGTAACATGACTCACGATGAAACAGAGATAAATGCTACGGATTTTTAAAAAAACATAGGATGTTTGAAGTATCTACTTCACCACAAGACCAGGCGTGTGTTACACAATTGGTGTTCTTAGTAGATACATGCACAATCCGAAGACTCTCATGGACATGCCATCAAGCACATATTACTGGTATGTGAAAGGAACAATAAACTTTGGTCTGTTCTCAAGAGAGATGGGTCAAGGAGTGTCGTTGGTTATAGTGAAATAGTCACCCACATTGATGTCGATGACGGGAGGATCACATCAGGACATGCATTCCTATTACGGTTCATCACTAGTTACTTAGACGTCGCATAAGCAGCAAAACGGTTGCATTGTCATCATGCAAAGCAGAGTTCATGGCAGCAACATAAGCAGCGAAGCAAGCTATATGGATCAAGGAGTTGTTGTGTGAGATACTAAGTAAAGAAGGCGAGAAGGTCATACTTAGAAATCGACAACGAATCAGCCATTTCTCTAAAAAATAATATGATTTTCCTTGGAAGAAGTAAGCACACTACTTTCAAGATATCATTTCATTCGAGAGTGTGTGAGAATGTGAAATCAAAGTGGAGCAATGTGTCGGGTGTTGAGCAGAAGGCGCGACATCTTAACCAAGCCATTAAGTTTACTCAGCTTATTTAATCTATTTCTGTGAAGAGAATGGAGTTAAAAGGCACTAACCATGCCTTACACGCCTCAACAAAACGGTGTTGTGGAGAGAAACAATTGAACCTTAATGGGTATGACAAGAAGTATGCTGAAGGCAATGAAGATGCCAAACTACTTATGGGGAGAAGCTGTTATGACATTCAACTTACCTCATCAATAGAGTTCTACAAAAGCCCTTGAAGGATTAAACGCCATAATTGTTGGATTTATGAAAGTCCCATTGTCCAACTCTTATTATCCAACTAGTATGATATTGTCCACTTTGGGCCTACTAGGCAAGCCCCATGGATTTAATTTTGGTTTCTTCCCAAAAGACCTCGTGTACTAATTAGAGTTGGACTTTCTCTTTATATATTAGACACTCTTGTCTAAACTTTCAATGTGAGACTTTGTTTGATATCTCACATTCTCTCTCCCCCCCCCCATCAAACTAAGGACCACACACATCTCGTGTGTTTTTCCTCAGCAAATCATTCTGGCACCATCTTTGTACCAGTAATCGCAGGGTTTCCTTTGAGAATATTTCTCCCACAACATCACAGGTTCAATGATCTTCTGACTAGTTTTCTGCCGTAGACTCCTCTTCAGACTTGAAGGATCCCATTCCCTACTTGAAGGATATTTTAGTCCTTCCTTGCAGATCTTCGTCATATCGCTCTGATACCAACTTTTGGGGATTGTGGAAGCCCATGTCTAAATCTTTATTTTCGATTATACGATATTGTTCACTTTGGGCTTAAGAGGCAAGCCGCATGGATTTACTTTAGATTTTTTTCCAAAAGACCTCGTTCTAATTAGAGTTAGACTACTCTTTACATATTAGAAACTCTTTATCTAAATTTCCAATGTGAAGACTTTTTTTGATATCTCACACCTTTTGGAGATGAGAAGGAAAAAAAAAAGTAGAGTGACTGTTTCAATAATATTTGAAAATCGGTCATTATGTCAAAATACGAGTTCAACCATCTATACTGCATGTGGATTCTGTGGAGACCTACAATGTGTCTAACTCATGTTTTCAAAAGTGACCATATGATAGCAGGTTATATTCTACTAAAAGGAGCAGAAGATGAGTTTTTTTGTTCATTTGTGTATGCAGTAAATCAATAAAACGACCTTTAAGCATATTAATTCTCTTGGAAATATGCCTGATTACATTCCAATTCTTTGAGCTGTTCTGGAATAACAGATAATTTCTCTTCCACTTCACATATGCAATTTTCTGGTTCCTCCAAGAAACTTGAAATAGTGTGTTTATTGTTCTAGCAAGGTATAAATACCTAAACAATCAACTATCAAATTATCCTAATCTTAACACACAAATAATACTATTTGCCAAAAAAGATCATGTGTAGTACTTAGGGATCGAATCCACAGAGATAAATGACACACAATAGATTTCTTATTTCTAAAGACTAACTAGGTAATTATATATATTGGTAGCAAAGCAATCAATTTAAGGAAATATTCCTTATCAAGAGGTATAGATGCCAATATGGAAATATGATAATAATCGTGAATATGGAAATATGTCACTAAACTAACTAATGTAAATGTAATAAGCTAGACCTAGGGTTTTAAGCTTAATGGATTATAGGGAATAGGAAGCACGAAAATGTAAATATTTTATAACTCAAATATTAACTATTATGACTCTTTTAACTCCAACTTTTCTATGCGAGCAAAGGAAAGATCATCGATCGACGGCTAAGGCCTTGATGTCGATCGATGGTGAAATCAGAAGGAAGTGTGACGAGATTTGATATGTTCACCAAGATGATTAGACCAGCTCTTGCACGCCGCCTAACAACCTAGTTCAATGGAGTCTTATTCTTGCATACACCTACTCTCGTAGTCGTCCCATTTCTTACTTTCGAGATCCTAGTTAGCTACTCTAGAATGCAAGCATTTAAGCACAACTAAATTGATGGATATTAACTTAACCTAGCAATCCTACTTTTGGGCCTAATCCATAATTGCTATCATTCAACCATAAATCTAGTTGATAACTACTCAGAATCATCAAAGCAAAGAACAATAATCTAAATATAATGCATAGATAAAATACTAGGGTTCCAATACAAATCTCCCTAAGGAGTTATGAATCTTTTCCCCTAATAAATCTAAAAATATATTAGAAACTCTCTAACTCTATGAGGCTCATTAGTATATTGTAATACATAAAGCATAAATATAAACCCCTAAAATCTTAGGTCAAAACTGTCCAGGATATCTTCGTCATTTGTCTCTAACTTGGGCTTGAGATCGGCTCTCTGTGAATTTGGCTATCGATCTGATGTCAAGTGTGTCAACATCGATTGATCTTGGTCTTGTAACATCGATCAACGCCAAGATAGTGTCGTCGATCGATGACAGTCTTGTACTTCGACCCTCTAACTGATTTGCTACAGATTATTCTCCTCTAAATGTTCCAAAAGCTTCAAGTATCTCCATATATCTCCAAAACGTACCTGGACTGTAAAAGACCATAAAACATAGTCTAGACACACATAATAGACCCTACATAAGCCTATAACATGGTCTAAAACTAGTAATAAATAGTACTATATCAACTCCTCCAGACTTTAACCTTTGTGTTTGTCCTCAAGCAAACAAAGCTTGTGAAAGAGGTTTTGAAAATCGAACACTTCACATAATGTCTATGTATTAACTGTCACCCTGCTTTGGTTGAAACCACGTCCTATCAAGTCAATCATTGTGAAACTTTATATACCATATCCTAGTATATAGCAACCAAATCCATTCTACCAACAACTTAGCGAATACTAGTCTGACTCACCCCTACTAATTTCAATTTTTTTGCATAAAATAAATGTGCAGGCTTTACCTTGGAAGTATCGATCAAAGGACATATGTATTCTTACCCATGCAAGTATCTGAGCACATAAGTATTCTTCTCTGATCCCTTCCTCTCTCTCTTCTCACTTTTTTCAGTCAATGTCTCCCTTCTTTTGAGGGTATCATTTCCTTTTTTTATTTGACTGAGATATTTGGACATGCTTTCATGAATCGAAGCCCTAATGGTTTTAGCCACCAGATCATGTTCACTTATTTTTGACCTTATCTCTTTCTAGAATCATATGAATCAAGCTTTAATGGTTGTAGCCACCAAATCCTGTTCGACTCCTTTTTTAATCTGAAGGGGAGAGAGAGGGGAATCAAAAGCACACAAACTTTTACCTTCTAGACTTGCAGAACGAATCTGATCCAGTGTATACCAAATCCCAAAGCAAGCAATTAATGTCAAGATTAGTGTTGGAAATCAGCTTCGGTTCCTTCAAACTTTCTAAGGCAAGTGTGATATAGTGGCAAGATGATCCACTTTGGTATCTCTAGTAATCTCTGCAAACAACCTTCTAAAAATGGTACTTACAGCATGGTTAGTGAATAATAATCTTGATCATTGTCCTCCTTCTTGACTCAATAATTTTTTTTTTTGTAAAAACTGATATAAATATAGTAATTAAGACTCAGAAATAAATAAGTAGCACTAGCCGAACCTCCCCCAGACTTAATTACATTGTCCTCCAGTGTAATATGCCCCAGATTGGTTAGGAAAATTAAATCATAAGTAAATAGTTTAAGTAGAAAAACTCGATACCTCTCTCTGTAAGAGGATGTCGATCGATGGTGCGATCCCATTGTCGACTGATGGTGCCCTCAATGGTTGTCGATCGATGGTGGACTTAAACAGTCTGTAAAAACAAAAGTAAATACTCGAAATAAATAATAGTATATAAGTAAGAACTAAATAAAAAATTACTGACAGTGGGTTTCCTCCCACTCAACGCTTGATCATAGTCTTAAGCTCGACGTTTGAACTTTCTGACTAGAATGGAGGTGAATCAATACTTGGAAAATAAGTTTCTATATCTTAGTTGCTCTTCTGAAACCATGTACCAACGAACTCATTGCTTCATCTCCTCTGGATTTCTCACTCTCTATGATCTCCTTAGCAACCTCCACTAAATGCATTCTCCTTGGTAGATTCTCGATGTTGTGATGTAGCATTCCGAAGTCTGGCAGCTGTAGTCTCTGATATATCCTCCAATTTCTGAGAAATATCTTCCTTCATCAGGCTCTAGAAAAAACAATCTCATTGAACTTTTCTTTCATTAATGTTTCTGTTACGGACTTTTGTCTGTCGAACTTAGTATCGATCGATGGCCTGATGCTGTCGTATATCGATGTCACTCTATTTGCTCCAATCGCATGTTGTCTTTGAACATTATCCAAATCTTGTTTCATCTCATCCATGCGTGTAATCACACCATTGAGACACTTGTCTATAGGATAATAGACATCATCAAGGCCTCTTGTAGAAATCGTCCAGTGATATCTCTTGAGCTTTGTGGATCTCATGCACAATTGATAACACTTAAAATGAATCCTTGCTACTGTCAAGTTAACAGTTGTAATTATAGTACTTTAGATTCAAATCCAGAGGACCAGTCTACACTTTATTTCTATGAGTTTTAAATTCAAGCTAAGAGGAAAATATGGGTTTAAGATTTAGGTGACTTAGATGACAAGTAAATAAAGATGTTTAAATATGATTTGATATGAAAGCCGACCTAGGGTTTAATGCAGGTATTGATTTAGCCAAACCAATTATTCAAGCACAGGTTTACACAATCTAGAACATCGGATCTCTCAGCTGATCCAACCCAATGTCGTGGTGATGGATCCTTTGCGAGCCGGACGGATCACCTAAGATGTCGCTTGGGATCAGAGGCGGCTGCAAGCTTTTAGAGTTCATGTCCGATCTAGTTCACTTAATGCTCTAATATCTACTTTCGCTGATTAAAGACATTAAGCTCATTCAATATAGGTCAAGTTATCTCCTGCGTGGTTAGCTAGGCGATGAACAGTAGATCTAACATTAAGTGATCAAGTTAATGCAAGCAATAAGATTGATATGAATGAAGAATCCAATAAATGATGCTTATCTATGTTTGGCTTGTTTATCAATACCCTAAAACCCTAGGCGAGCCAGATGACTACTCAATCATGATGCAGTGAAAGAAAGACATTAAATCTGAAATAAACTGCATAAGATAAGAATAGAAAAACAAAGGGTTCAGGATGATCTTCTCTAGGAAGATGGAGCCTTCTCCCTACAATTGCAAATCGCCAAAACAAGTCTCTGTCTCTTGTCAAAACTAGCGTTCTTTAAGAAAATAATAGAGGAGGTCTTTTTATAGGGAGGCGCCAATATGTAGAAGAAAATTAGGACAACAGGGCTTTAATTCCTGAAATAGGAGTATCCATATTCGTCTGGAACAGTCATCGGGATCACCCGTCCGCCTTTTCCGCTCGAGAACAGTCTCGGGACTGTTCTTCTTGAGTGTTCTCCGCAGGATTACTCCAAAAAGACATCTTTTCTTCATGTGCCCTTTCTTTACTCTTCTATCAACTCCAGACCTGAAAAAGACCACAAGGGACTAGACTAACATTGTTTAGAGTCCTGAATCAAATGAAAACATATATACAATGATGTGAAAAACACCATATATCAATTCCCCCAGACTTAGATCCTTGTTTGTCCTCGAACAAGGCAAGTATCAAGAACAGGGAGAAAGGTTGAAAGTGTGGGAACTCGCTTATTTCAGTAACCTTACTCTTACCACGAATCTCTGAACCATACAAGAAGATAGCTAGGACCTCATACACTTACTGAAGCCCCCTGACTGCTATTCGAAAATCGGCTCCATACTCTACATCTCAAACCTAAAAAAGCAACACTATCGAGACAAAACTCCCTACATTCATTAAGATCAGCGTGAGCTTCTTGTCACAGGCACTACTTAGGGTACACGGGCTAGGTGTTAAAACAGGCTGTTTCAGTGTTTGAGTGGTGGAGCTTAGAGTGTTTAGGGATTACCAATTTTTGAGGTGGATGCAGGATATCGCACAAAACTGCAGGAGAGGACGGATCCATTGACGTCCACAGCTCTTACTCACTTCTGCTCTTATCAAACCGGCTGTTCTCCAGTTGGATCACCTTATCTGACTGCTCCTCTCATAAACACTCGCTCTTCCTTACTCCATCTATGGTACTGGATCATTACACCTTTCCCAGTGGCATAATCATATATACATTCATCCCCTTTTCGTCACTCAAAGAAAATCCTTTTTTTTTTTGAAATAAACTTATACACAATGATTGAGTAGTGACGAGAGAAGGAGGTAACAATTAGCTTTGGGAGCCACTGGTGGTTTTTACCTCAACTCTCTGACTTGTTCTTCTTATTAGTGGATCAGACGTCTGACTGTTCTCCATTCATGGATCAGGCATCTGGCTGATCTTCTCTTCATCGTGTTCCTTCCTCCTCTTCTGAATGATTTAGCATCGATGAGTAAGAGGATGTGTCGATCCTTCCTCTCCAACCTTTTTGCACATATCTGCATATATAACATAGGAAAAACAAGTGCATGTGGGTGGAATAAAGGTTAAGGTGCAAGGTGGGAACTAGCTAAAGATGAGCTAGCCACTCAGGAACAACAAGAGAGATGAAAAGGGATAAGAAGTCCTGAGTGTAGGTCTCGTTTCCCTGATCTAATGCCCGCAACAAGAAGAATTTAAAGTCAAAGTTAGGTCCAAGTTAGGTGGAGTTAAGTCTACCCAGTGTAACCTGATCAGTAGAGAACTTCTGGAGAGTCTAATGAGAAATGTCAGGGTGTTCCAGGTCCATGTATTGGTCGTTCGCCACTGCTAAGGTCACTGAATAAGAAAGTTAGAGCACGAGGTGGTTAAAATAACATCACACAATAAGGTCATTATTCCCACAATAGTTCAGACTGACTCGATCCTAAAGCAAGACTCAATAAAATATTAAAATGACACAATAACAAGGACTGACTCAAAGCACACAAATGCTCCCCCAGACTTAGATCACACCATCCCTGGTTGTGATAGAAATATGAGGAACAAAAACACATAAATATAAATAAAGCATAAAGCATTTTTTTTTTTTGGTTCTGATTACTTACCTGGAACAGCCGAGTGGAACAGGCACCTAATTGTTCCGCCGAAGTAACTCAGTTTTTCTTGCTTTTATGACCTGCAAATTAAAATCTAACAAAACAAAAACATAAGAAAAGAGAAATTATATACATACCAGTGGGTTGCCTCCCACCAAGCGCTTGGTTAACGTCACTAGCTTGACTTTGATGAGCCGATCAGGCTGGAGAAGGATCGCCTAAGGGTAATTTCTACTCCTTCTGCGATTGGTGTGTCAGCAAGATAAGGCTTGAGACGCTGACCATTAACAACAAATTCTCCACCTCTTGTGTCCAGCAACACAACAGCTCCATAAGGACGAACCTCCTTAATAGTGAAAAGTTCCAGACCATTTCGATTTAAGCTTTCCAGGGAATAGCTTCACTCGAGAGTTAAAGAGCAAGACTTGATCATTCGGTGCAGAGCTCCTGCTAATGATCCGTTTGTCATGGAATACCTTAGTCTTCTCTTTGTAGATCTTAGAACTCTCATAGGCTAGATGCCTGATCTCCTCCAACTCGTGAAGTTGCATGGTTCTCCTCTCCTTGGCCGGTTTGATGTCGAAGTTTTGTAGTTTAACAGCCCAAGCTGCCTTGTACTCTAGTTCCACAGGTAGATGACACGCCTTGCCATAGACCAGATGATAAGGAGTGGTCCCTAATGGTGTCTTATAGGCTGTTCTGTATGCCCAGAGAGCATCATCAAGTTTGAGAGACCAGTCCTTACGGGTAGTATTAACTGTTTTCTGCAGGATGTTCTTGATTTCTCTGTTTGAGACTTCCACTTGACCACTTGTCTGGGGATGGTAGGCGGTTGCAACCTTGTGCTTCACCCCGTTCTTGCTCAGCAATCCTTGGAACAGTTTGTTGATGAAGTGTGATCCACCATCGCTTATTACCACTCTAGGAACTCCAAATCTTGGAAAGATGATGGAGGTGAACATCTTGGTTACGACCTTTGCATCATTGGTTGGACTAGCAACGGCTTCTACCCATTTGGAGACATAGTTTACAGCAACCAAGATGTACTCATTCTTATGAGAAATTGGGAAGGGTCCCATGAAATCGATCGACGATCCGATAGGGGCGTCGATCACTGGTATGTTCTGTGACCCATTTTCACTTAAGTAACTCGTAAATACATAAATAATTGATAAATAATTATTATATATTTGTTTTAAATTAATTAATTATTGTTATTATATATGTATCATTATCAATATATATGTTCTTCTTTTTTTATTATTATTTTTAATTTATTTTTATATTAATATTAATTTAGTGGGTTATTTTCCACTCAAC
>CAJHQP010012794.1:0-11038 GCA_905132765.1 Moricandia arvensis | reverse complement strand
TCATCTCATACACAAGAACCATCTTAGAGGGCGAGAGAGAGGCTAGCGAAAGACAAAAACACAAAAGGAGAAATATTAGTTGTTGAATATAAGTAATTACTAACAAGTTTTAGCAGTATAAAAAAAAGTTTTAGCAGTATATTAACAATTAAGAATGGGTTACTGCGATGGTAAATGGACGCCAATAGTTATTATGGTAATGATTAATTCGACGCTCGGTTTAGGTAATGCTCTGGTCAAAAAGGTACTCGATGGTGGTGTTCATCATATGGTTATCGCAACGTACCGGCTCGCTATTTCCACCATACTTTTGGCACCCAATCGCATTCTTCAGGGAACGGTAAAGTATCTTCGTTAATTAATTTTGTTCTCGGTTTAATTAGTAGGTAATAATTTATTTACTTATTAAAACTTATTCATTATTTGTTTCTTAGGAGAACAAGACCGAACCTTACGCTCAATATCTTGGTTCAGCTTTTCTTCAGTGCTCTTGTTGGGTTCGTTCTTTCTTTCATTTGAGCCGAACTCCTAATATTTGTAAGAATAATTAGAAAAAAATAATCTGAATAACAACAATAGACTAATTTTTTTGAATTAAAAAGTATTTTGTTTGAATGTTATGATTAAGAAGTTATGTTTTAAGTTGAAGGTTAGTTTTAAATTTTTTAATTTGACATTAGTCTATTTCTTCAAAATAAAAAGAATATAAACTATCTTTATGTGATATAAAGTTTGGACTATCTTCATAATTTTCCTGAGTTGTGTCGTATTTTAATTGATTAATTATTATTTTAGGGCAAGTTTGACTCATGTCTTCCTACTGGGGCAAGTTGGGTTCGTTCTTTCTTTAATTTGAGCCGAACTCCTAATATTTGTAAGAATAATTAGACAAAACTAATCTGAATAAAAACAATATATAGGCTAACTCTGTCAAAATAGAGAAATAGACTATATTTTGTTTGAATTTTATGGATTATGGTTAAGAAATTATGTTTTAAGGATTGGGATTTGGATTGACGGCTAGTTCTAAAAAATTAACTTGACATTAGACTATTTTCTTAATATAAAAGAATATAAACAATCTTTATGTATTGTGATATAAAGTTTCGACAATCTTCATAATTTTTCCAAGTTGTGACGTATTTTTAATTGATTAATATTTTTTTAGGGCAAGTTTGCATCAGTATTTCTTCCTACTGGGGCTATCGTACACGTCGGCAACGTTAGCATGTGCTTTTATTACCATGACACCTGCGATTACATTCGCTATGTCTTTAATATTCCGGTAACTTTTTAATTTCTTTGACATTAATACAATATGCATAATATTGCGATCATAACCTAACAATGTTAAATTTAACTCTTCAACCATTTCTTTGGGAGTAGGGTGGAGAAGCTGAACATGAAAACCAAAGCAGGTATAGGGATGGTGATGGGCACTTTCATATGCATCGGAGGAGCTTTATCACTAACAATGAACAAAGGTGTTCCTTTGACAAAATTTCACAAACAAGAAACTCATAGCAATAAACATGCATTGAAACCTGAGAACTGGATCATCGGATGTGTGCTTCTCTTTGCGGATAGTAGCTGTTTTGGGTCGTGGATGCTAATACAACCCAAAGTGAACGACAAATACCCTTGTCAATACTCAAAACAATGTCATACTATCTTTCTTCGGCACCATCCAATGCGCCCTTTTAAGCCTTATCAAAACTAGAGATATCACGGCTTGGATCCTCACAGACAAATTCGATATCACCGTTGTTTTTGCGGTAAGATTTTTTTTTTTACATCCAAAAGCCTCTTCTATTACTCAAATTTGAGGTAATAAATTCTTTTTTTAAAAACAAAGTATGGTATTTTATATATTTGGCAGTACAATTGTTTCCTTTAGTTAGTTGTAAGTCAAATTTTAGTGAAATATATGTTGAATCAGATTGTTAATACAACGGCTGAATTTTTCTAAAAAACTATATGTTTTTCCGCATGTGCGGACATTGATAATTTAATAAATATTTATAAATAAATATAATATTAATTTAAATACCATTACAATAAGTTATTGTTTCATACCTTTAAAATATTTTGTTACAAATTAAATTAATTTTTTTTTAATATATACAAAGTTTGTCATCATTATATAAATACTTTTATATGTAAAATAAATTGAAAAACAATTATGCATTTAAAATATTTAATAATAAATTAAATATCTGACTGTTTATATATAACAACTTTCAGTATAATAAAATTATCTTTCATTTTTAAAATAAACTTGAAAACACTCATGTATACATACACTTATACATAAATATATAGGGATTTATCTTATTTTTTATTTTTTATAAAGAATTTATGATGTAAAAATATTTTTTGGATAACACAATATTAACTATTTTCATTTTTTATAATTTTATATAATGATAATTATCAAATAAATGATTTTTTGTTGTGGTTAATCATATATTAATAAATCTAATTATTTATGAAGGTTAAAATATTTTATAAGATAATATAAACTACTTTAACATATTGATAATTATCAAACTAATGAAATTTATTTTAAGTTTATTTCTAACTATATTAACAAATCTTATTATTCAGTAAAAGTAGTAAAGACTTTAGTTTTTCTAACTTTTATTGTGGGAGATCAGAGACAAAAAACCACTTTGCAAATAATAGATAGATATATAATAGTAAGAGATGTATGGTATATTTGATAGTATAAAAATAGTATTTTTATGATTGATAACTACTAAAATGGTAATACTTTTATGCCTACGGTAAAAGATTACCAATCAAACCTATTCTACGAATATATATATAATATCACAAGTTCATAATGTGCTATAGGGAGCGGTAGCACAAGCCATATGTACTGTGGGAACATCTTGGTGTATCAGAAAGAGAGGAACTATCTTTACTTCAGTTTTTACTCCGGTGGGGATTATCTTCGCAGCCCTATTTGATTTCTCGATCCTTCATCGTCAAATTTGTATTGGAAGGTACGTTGAATTACAGTATTAATTAGACACATATATACATATGTTATGTATGTAATTGAATGTGATCGATCTTTTATATGTGTAGTGTTATCGGATCTGGCATTGTTGTCTTTGGACTGTACATATTCTTGTTGGGGAAGGTCAGGCAAATGAAGGAGGAAGAGTGTTCAAAGAAGTTACCTTCTCATGGCTGTTCCAATGACTCCTTGATTTGATCAGATCATCAGACCTCACTTTGTACACTATTTTGAAAGTAGTAATTTCAAACGTAAGAGCAAACAAAGGTTCTTATCAATTTTGTTCAAGAACCATTTTGCTCTTTGAATTCTATGCTACCCTCAAGACTTGCATAAAAGTTTTTTTTTCAGCACTCAGTACACTACTTAGAAATTAGACATCAATTCAACAGCAGAATGAATACTTCGAGCACCTTTCTATACCACAAAAAAGACTTGCATAAACTGGGCCCAACGACGGTGAATTACAAGGACATATTAGTCTAACGGGTTAACTAGTCAACAAGTAGCTTCTTTATTATTTGGGGCTCAAAATTTGCTGCTTTCTGTGGCCTATTGGTCTCTACATTATTAGGTATGAGATTGATTTTCGAAACACAATTTCTTACAGAATATTATAGGATTCAAGTTCTTTTTGAAGGTTTCAAAATGTTGTAGACATAACCATTCGATATGATTGTGTGTTGCAATGAAGGCTTATCCAACAAAGATATCATACATGTAGAACCAGCAGTCAATTCAAGTGCCATGAAAACAACTAAATTGTAAAATCGCTGTTCATAAAATTATTTATCATGTTCACATATGTTGCAAATAGTTGGTCATCATTAAATTTATATTATATGATGATTTGACCAGTTTTCTTAGAAAAAATGCTACTTCATGTATCTACTTTAGTTAAGATGTGCATTAATTAGTCGTTACACATTGATGTGTCTTTTGGTTTAGTTTTTTTTTTCTCATACCATCTGTAATATATAGGATCTATACACGAGATTTTCATCCTAATTATGTATGCATTATACACTACAAATTTATTTAATCATATTTTCTATTAAATTTTCAGTTAAAATGATCTAAAGTGTTTCATCGTTGCTGTAGATGTAGGATAACAAATTATGTGATGAAATTAGATAATTAAAGATCTAGTTTATCATTTATAATTCTAAATAAAAGTTTAATTGGTGAACTAGACAGCTAGTCTAAGTCCAGTTTTTTTTTTTAATTTAAAAGCAGGTTGCTTAAGTAATAACAATAAACAGCATGTCTCTGCTATTTTGGATTTTGGTTATCTAGATAATTTAGAAGTTGCTGTATTTTAAAATTAATTTATTAATTAATTATTGTAATTTTATTTTGTAATTTTACTGAAAATTTATGCTAGTCTACATGAAAACATGCCAGTATACCGAATAATTAGATATGCACATAAAATAAAATAGCATAAATGGGAGCCCGACCGATTGGTCTACATATGCGTGAATGATTTTCTAGATGGACTTAAGTTGGTCGATCCTCTCTTAAGATCGATAGATATGTTTCAAAACAAGATATTATATCCAAACTTGGCACGGTTGGCTTTAGACTCAATCCAAAGCCACTTCTTTAAGCCATATTTTCAAAACAAATTTCATAATTTCTAGCTTTAGATTTTGTTCTTGAGTTTCTAAACATAACATTTTTGTAAGCCTATTTACTTTCGTTAATTAATTACTTCTGCCATTATTTCATCTTTACTTGTTCTTTTCCTATGTTCGAATACATTTCTACTTTGGTTGTATGGTTTTCATAGGGATTTAAGGGTCTTACCGATTAAAATATTATTTTAGGAGATTGTAACTTTAGTTTTTGGTGAGGTTGTTTTAGTTCTAAACTAGTTTACCTATCTATTTTTTTTTGGTTGTTTAATGTGTTATAGTTGAAATTCAATGGCAGATATAGTTTGACATATTATAGCAAAATTAAACGCACAAACTCGTTAACACATTCTCTCCGACGAACTCGTCGCTCGAAGAATATAAGGTTGTAAAAACTGAAAACAATAGAAGAAGAATGCAGGAAGAACTATAATATATACAAACAATTGTTTATCTAGAATTTATCTATAGTGACTACTGACTATATATCCGAGAACTTGTAAGAGGCAATTTACTATAACTTTATAATAAAGATTAAACACATTTTTCTCTTCAAGCTTACAATTTAATTGGTATAAAGAGAAAATAACACACAAGCTCATCTTATATAAAGAGAGTCGATTACATTAACTTAGTTGAATTAGGGTTTCTAATCACTTTTCATAAACCTGTTAAAATATTTATAAAATACTTTTAACTTGTATAAACCATGAAAGTTAATATTTAAATTTCCTAATATAAATTTCCTATCTTGATTTAAGTCATTCGATCTTATTTGATATCCGTCATCAAGTGTTCTTGAAATCATATGAAGAAGTATTTAACGAATCCCAAGAATAGTTATAATTGTTTTTAATATATAAAAAAAAACTGAAAGGTATTCTTATCTAGTAAAAGTTGATTTCGAACTTCAAGTTTAGTGCTTGGATAACATCCTAAACTCAAAAGACAACTGAGATCTTTTATACACTTAACTGATTCATTATGTAAGTTATAAAACCATGATTTTAGTTTGCAACAACTCATAAATGCATGCTGAATTACATATTTGTGCGTGTCTGAATCCATGCAAATTCCCTCTTGTCAAATTCATTTTAATTCAAAAAGAAAATAATATAGGCCTAATCCATTATCTCGCACATCTATAACGTGACTTTTGATTCTTGTGGATTTGAATTTGATCTCATGCATACTACCGCACATTTCACCGTGCATTTATAGTTTATTTATTTGGTTGAAACCTAAATTATTATCAGTGTTCGTAGCCAGCTGTTGATTATACCATATTTAAAGCATAAATCATTCTCTAATTGGTCGAATTGACAATTTTAACACACTGCATTATATTAGATATACCACCGGTTTAACGTTTATTTGATCTCGGTTTAGTTTCCTTTAGCTTAACCGATGTAATATATATATAAAACCATGTAACAACCAGTTGGTTATCTCATTCAATCATATTCATTTCATTTCATTCAATATGGTATCAGAGCCTACATTGGATCTTCGTCTTCCTCATCGACGAACCTTGATTTGAGCTCGGTGAGCTTCCTTTTCATGGCGCTGAGCTCTCTCGCACTTCGATCGATATCTCTCTTCATCAATCTCATCATCGTCCTTGTTCTTAAACTTGTTACGGTGAATTTCTCGATTCTTGATCTCGGTTTTCTTTGCTTGAGCTCCGATTCTGATTACTTTCGTCATCGATCGTTTTTGATTCTTCATTCCGGCTTTAGTCATGGCCACTGGTGTTGAACGATCGTCGTTTACCGATTTGTATGAGAATCCCTATTATCTTCATAGCACCGATCATGCTGGACTGGTTCTTGTTTCGGATCGTCTTTCCTCTGGAGCCGAGTTTCATTCTTGGCGTCGATCTGTTCGAATGGCGTTGAATGTGCGCAACAAGTTGGGATTCATCGATGGTACTATCTCTAAACCTCCTGACAATGATCGTAATGCTGGTTCTTGGTCTCGTTGCAATGATATGGTAGCTACTTGGATCATGAACTCGGTTTCTAAGAAAATAGCTCAAAGTTTATTGTACATGTCGACTGCGGAATCTATTTGGAAGAACTTGTTGGCTAGGTTCAAACAAGATGATGCACCACGGGTGTATGAGATTGAGCAACGATTAGGCAATATCCAACAAGGTTCTCTGGATGTAACCACATACTATACTGAGCTCATTACTTTGTGGGAGGAGCACAAGAACTTTGTTGATCTGCCTGTTTGCACATGTGGGAAGTGTGAATGTACTGCTGCACTGAAGTGGGAGAATCTTCAAGAGCGTAGCAGAGTTACCAAGTTCCTCATGGGACTCAATGAGTCTTATGAATCTAGCAGAAGACATATTCTGATGATTAAACCTCTTCCTTCGATTGAGGATGTTTTCAATATGATCACACAAGATGAGCGTCAAAAAGGGATCAAGCCTCCAACAAAGAATGAAAATGTGGTTTTTCAAGTTGCGTCTTCTGAAATTACTGATAATCCAGTGTATGCAGCTCAACATCAACATGGTTATCGTCCTAGACAGCGTCCTTTATGCACATATTGTGGTCAACATGGTCACATTGTTCAGAAATGTTTCAAGATTCATGGATACCCTCCAGGACATCGTCTTCATGGACAGCTTGCTAAAGGTCAAACTCCCGGTAGTCTTCCTCGTCAGGCACAGCATATTCCTCAACAATATTCAAAGACTAATGCTGTTGCTAACGTTACGAGTATCACTCCTGTTAATCCAAATCCTCCATCTGCTACTCAGAACATTGATATGACCCAGTTGACTAATGATCAGGTTCAGTATCTTCTTCAACAACTCCATAGCCAGGTTCGACCTCCAGAGCCTGTAGCTCAGATGCAACGTGCTACGATAACAGAGCATGGTCACATGGCTGCTCAATCCTCTTCTGGTATCACTCTTTCTATTTCATCTAACCTTCGTTTTGATCATAAAATTCTCACCTTTAATCATCAATCACTTTCGACTTTATACAACTCTTTACCTAGTGGTTCTTGGATCATAGATAGTGGAGCAACGACACATGTTTGTTTTGATCTGGCTAGTTTTAGTCAACTCACTCCAGTTGCTGGTGTCACAGTCTCTCTCCCGAATGGTCATAAAGAACACATTACTCATATAGGAAGCATCATCATTTCTCCTACTATTATTTTGCATAATGTGTTATATGTTCCTACGTTTCAGTTTAATCTCTATAGTGTTAATTGCTTGATCAAAGATAACAATTGTTCTGCTCATTTCTATTTGACTCATTGCTTAATTCAGGAATTTACTCAGGGATTGACGATTGGTAAAGGAACTGTTTTCAACACCTTATACATACTTGATAGGGACGTCACTGATTCTTCTTTTGCTTTCTGTGGATCCTTGGTGGATGATGGACAACTTTGGCATCAACGCCTGGGTCATCCATCTCTTGCCAAGTTACAACATATACCGGGTATCAAATCCTTTGCTAAGTCTTCTTGTTCTGCAATAGATAATTGTCCCATATGTCCGTTAGCTAAACAAAAGCGTTTACCATATGTTTCTCATAATCATGTTTCTTCTTCGCTTTTGATTTAGTTCATATGGATGTATGGGGTCCTTTTTCTGTTGAATCAATAGAAGGATATCGATATTTTCTTACTCTTGTTGATGATTCCACACGAGTAACTTGGATCTATTTTCTCCGTCATAAAAGTGATGTTTCCTCAGTGTTTCCCGCTTTCATTAAACATGTTGAAACTCAATATCAATCTAAGATCAAATCTATTAGAACTGATAATGCTCCTGAACTTGCATTCACGGATTTAGGAACCAAATTAGGGATGATACATCAGTTTTCTTGCGCCTATACTCCTCAGCAGAACTCAGTAGTTGAACGCAAACATCAACATATTTTGAATGTGGCCAGAGCACTTCTTTTTCAGTCTAATATTCCTCTTGTTTACTGGCCTGACTGCATTTCCACTGCTGTTTTCCTCATAAATAGGACACCTTCTATGATTTTGCAAAAGAAAACTCCTTATGAAACTCTTACTCGTAAAGTCCCACATTACTCGTTCTTGAAAAGTTTTGGCTGCCTTTGTTATGTGTCTACTTTGACAAAAGATCGAACCAAATTCACTCCTCGTGCAGATGAGTGTGTGTTTTTAGGATATTCCCCTGGTTATAAAGGATACAAAGTCTTACATCTTGATACTCATCTCATTTCAGTATCTCGTAATGTTGTTTTTAAAGAACAGAGTTTTCCTTTTGCATCCATTCCTGCACCATTGCATTCTAGTGACTTGTTTTCAAAGATCATTCTACCCATGTCTACCCCTGTTGACTTAGATTCTGTTAGTCATATGGATCCCTTAACATCACCTGCATTACATCCTCATACATCATCTCCATTACATCATGTTCCTCCTGTTCCTCGAGAGACTGTTCCTCCAGCAACAGGACAGAGTAGACTCCTTCGTGCCAGACCACAACGTACATCTCGTACTCCAGGTTATCTTTCTGATTACCACTGTTCTTTTATTCACACACCATCCTTTCCGGATACTTCCACTTTATATCCTTTATCCTCGGTTGATACTCTTTCGAATTTGAAACCCCTTTTTCAACATTATCTTCTTTCCTACTCTCTTGACCCTAAACCAACTTCTTTTAACCAAGCCATGTTATCACCTGAATTTCGTCAAGCCACGAACGATGAACTACATGCTATGGAGGACAATAGAACTTGGACTGTGGTCTCTCTTCCTCCAGGAAGAATGTTGTTGGATGTAAATGGGTGTTCACAACCAAATACAGAGCAGATGGCACGATAGAGAGACGAAAATCTCGTTTGGTAGCTAAAGGATTTACACAACAGGAAGGTGTAGATTTCACTGATACGTTTTCACCTGTCGCCAAACTCACTTCTGTCAAATTACTTCTTGCTCTTGCTGCGATTAATGGTTGGGAACTTACACAAATGGATGTTTCTAATGCCTTTCTCCATAGTGACCTTGATGAAGAGATTTACATGAGTTTACCTCAGGGTTATACTCCAGCGTCGGGTGTTCTTCCTCCAAATCCAGTTTGCAAACTTCACAAGTCCCTCTATGGCTTAAAGCAAGCTTCTCGCCAGTGGTATCATTGTCTTACTGATGTTCTTCTTGCTGCTGGTTTTGTTCAATCTCCTGCTGATCATACGTTATATGTTAAACGTTCTGGAGCTGCATTCACTGCTATCCTTATCTACGTTGATGATATTATGATAGCGAGCAATGATACTACTGCTGTTCGTGAGCTCAAAAACTATTCTTCATCATCATCTCAAGATTAAGGACTTAGGTCCTTTACGTTTCTTCTTGGGACTTGAGATTGCTAGAACATCTAATGGGATTTCTATATGCCAACGGAAATATGCTTTATCTCTTTTATCTGATGCAGGTTTGCTTGCTTGCAAACCAAGCTCGGTTCCAATGGGATCCGATAGTGAAGCTGAGCACAGATTCAGGAACCAAGCTAGATGATCCAACACCATATCGAACTCTGATAGGACGTCTTCTTTATCTCACCATTACAAGACCGGATATCACTTTCTCAGTCCATTGTTTGAGTCAGTTTATGCAAGCTCCGAGTGATGTTCACTTACAAGCTGCTCATCGAATTCTCAAATACATCAAGAACAACCCTGGCCAAGGTCTGTTCTATTCTTCTCACTCGGAACCATGCCTTAATGCTTTTGCTGACTCCGA
Organism: Moricandia arvensis; assembly: GCA_905132765.1. NCBI lineage: Eukaryota > Viridiplantae > Streptophyta > Magnoliopsida > Brassicales > Brassicaceae > Moricandia > Moricandia arvensis. The sequence goes on along the minus strand of CAJHQP010012794.1, from coordinate 628 downwards.
TTGGGCTACATGCCCTGATAGTAGACGTTCTATCACTGGATATTGTGTCTATCTTGGTGATTCTTTGATTACTTGGAAGACTAAGAAGCAGAATGTGGTGAGTAGAAGCAGTACTGAAGCTGAGTATAGGAGTATGGCTCACGCAACTTGTGAATTGTTATGGCTTCAACAGATGCTCACTAGTCTTCATGTCTCACCTACCAAGACTGCCAAGCTATTCTGCGACAACAAATCGGCAATGTATATAGCTACTAATCCTGTTTTCCACGAACGCACCAAACACGTGGAGATTGACTGCCACACTGTTCGGGATCAAGTAAAGAATGGCTTCATCCGGTTGATGCATGTGGCAAGTGCTAATCAGCATGCGGACATTCTAACCAAACCCTTGCAACCGGGTCCTTTTCACACTATTCTTTCACGGATGTCAACTTCAAGCCTCTTCATTCCACAAGCAAATTCCATATCATAGGCTTGAGGGGGGTGTATTAGATATACCACCGGTTTTAACGTTTATTTGATCTCGGTTTTAGTTTCCTTTAGTTTAACCGATGTAATATATATACAAAACCATGTAACAACCAGTTGGTTATCTCATTCAATCATATTCATTTCATTTCATTCAATA
>CAJHQP010012793.1:0-11041 GCA_905132765.1 Moricandia arvensis | reverse complement strand
ATCGATCGATGCAGGATCATTGCCATTGATCGACGGTCATTCCGTGTCAACAAGAGAGATATGAGAAATCGGACTTAGTCAATAGATTAGACTCGCACGCGAAAGCTGGTCTTGTTTAAATTAGATATCGAGTTCTATGATTAATACCCTTAGCTTCTATCCTCTATAATCCACTTGCCTAAAACCCTAGATCTAGCTAGTTGTAATTGTTTTACTTACCAATCAATCAATTATCTGCTATAGTTTATTTACTGCTTGTTAATCTATTTGCCTAGCTTAGTCGTGACTGTATTAAGTTTATTGTGTGGCCCACACTCCCTTTGGATTCGATCCATAAATACTACAATTTGACCTCTCTTGGCAAGAGTAGTTCGTAGGGTTAATTTGATCTAAGTTTGCATTGAAATACATAAAAACCCTTCATGTCAGATACCAACGAAACTGAATGTGGAAGAAAAGAAAGATATACCAGAGGGATCATATTTCTGAAATCCGGAAGGAGCAGAGGACACATTTGGAGAGAAAGTCTGTGGTTTTGGTTGAAGTATGGAATTGAAGTAGGCGATGAAATTCTGAATCTGATCTTTGGACATATTCCCAATCAAACCATCAAGACCAGTAGATGACTCTGAAGCAGAATGTTGTGCAGCAACTGCAGGAGACTCAACCATGTTGGCTCTTATCAGAATATCCTTTACCCTTTTTCCAGCCAACGGGGTAACCATAGAGTTTATAGCAACGATCCACAATGTGTCCAGTGTAACCACAATGAGAACATAAGGGTCGATCCTTCCTATGAAAAGCATTCAACACACCAGGTTGAGCAACATTAAGAGAGTCAGACAACACACTAGGTTGAGCTGATGAAGGTGAATCTACTCAAAAACCAGAAAGAGTAGAGTCTGCAGCAACATTAAAAACAGTCGGGGATAAAGAAGAATCGAACTGCCTCTGACTGTCATCTTGATCTAGGAGATTACAAATCTCAGCCAAGTCAGGGAGAGGTTTCTTCATAATAATCTGTCCACGAATGTTGGAATATTTCTCATTGAGACCAGCAAGAAATTTAATCACACGGCCAGTTCAACTTCCGCTTTAGCAGCTTTGTGACTAACACAGTTAGAAGAGTGACAGCATAAACAAGTTTCAGGGGGTTCAGAACCATCGAGATTATCCCACAAAGTTTTCAAGGATGTATAATAAGTGGAAAGATCCATGGAACCTTGACGGAGATCCTGAATCTGTTGAATGAGTTGAAACGTTCGGGGTAGGTTCGTTTTATGAAACCGGGTGTGTAGATCAAACCAGATCTGTGTTGCATCATCAAAAGATAATATACTACCATAGATCTGCTTGGAAACCAAATATAGCAACCCACGTTTTGACCATACTGTTACACCTAGACCAAATCCGAAAGATAGAGTTACCTGCTTCAGGACGAGGAAATGACCCATCGATGAACGCTATCTTATTCTTTGCATCAAGCGCGATCTTCATAGCAGAGCACCATTGATTGTAGTTCGATCCGTCCATCTGAATAGAGACGATCATCAAACCAGGATGATCGGCTCCGTGAAGGAACATAGGTGAGTGGAATATTGTTTGGATCATTTAGCGACGGGATGAGCGGGGCTTCAGGAGCAACTGTGGAGCTACCAGTACGTGCATAACGAGGAGATCAGCGATTACGGCAAAGATTGACCACCATCGCCTGAGTAAACGCAGAGACGAATCAATAAGAATCGAGAAAATATTAACAAAACAAATGCAAGCTAAGTGTATTGTTTTGGATACCATATTTAGAAAAAAGGAGAAAAGGAGAAAAGGGGAAAAGGTGAACAGAAAAAAAATATCTAGCTCACGTTATCCATGGGGATGACGAAGCTGAAAAGAAAAGAGGATGACTCTTTTGGAAAGTTCTGTTACTTTTCACTAATGAAAAATACAGTATATATATATACAATTGAGATTGTAAACCGGGATAAACCGGATGTATGTTAATTACATGTAAACCACTATAAACCGCTATATATATAGATATAACAATAATTTTTCTTAAAAAATTAAGCATACCAAAAAAACATTTTAAAATTAAAACAAAACCAATAAAAAAAAGTAACTAGTATATTGCGTATTTGTGTTTAGTTAGAGAAAAGGACAGTAAAAACACAAAAGAAAACTACCTTGAGAACAATCATTACTCTAAAATGTAATAAAAATCAAAAAGTCCTTCAACGATAAATCACTCATAACATAGAATTAGAAAAACATCATAATCTGTGAAGCAGACCAGCAAAGAGTTGCACTACTGGTAGGGATAGATGAACAACTGGGAAAATCTGAATTGGTGTCGGTTGAATTACTTTTAGAAAGGTAAATACAAATATATATCGGCGAAATACAACATGAATATTTTTAAAATTTATTATAAATAACACTGATTTTCAAATTATTTTTTGGTTGACAAGCTGGTCGTGTACAATCCAAAATAAAATACAAATGATATGAAACAAATTTAAGACTAGTAAAAGAAAGAAACAACAAAGTCAAATCATTTTTTTTTTCTCAATTGGTATTTTATTAAAAAAGATCAAAATTTACGAAAAAGCCCAAAGATAGGTAGAAAGTAATATAAAGAAAACAGGCCCAACAACCAAACAGTTGGCCCATACACTAAAAGAAAAGAGAGGCCCACAACGAGAGGCCCAAAGGATTTGAAGGCAACAACAGCTTGATCGGTGAAGACGACACGAGAGTAATCTCGACACACGTGTAAGGCAAAGATGTACACGTGTTTGATGAAGTCAATCCACCGCTTTAACGCCGACGGTAAATCTTCACCGGAACTCCGACCACCAGGAGACGAACGCCAACCCGACGAGGGGAAAAAGTTCAAACAAAGAGCAACTGTGATGAAGAAAGATCAAAGCCGAGAGATGAACAAGACCACACTTCGATAATGAAATGATCGATAGCCTCAATCGATTTAGCGAATCAGATTCACTGATTGGCAGATCGAGAGTCAGTATAATCCAGAGAAGCATAGAGAAGCGGAGATCAAAGCAAGAGCACTAAAAGAGGAACCGGAGAAGAACCGGGACCAAGCTCGACCACGAGACAGCCAAAAGACGATGATAAGCAAGAAGAAAAGCCGGCGAAGACGGTGTTGAGTGAACCACCGCTTCCCAGAGTCAAAAGCCCGAATCATCGGGAGTCAAAAAACGGACTAAATCCGGTGAGAGCTTCGTCTCATCTCCATCTCTGTGAAAGATGGAAAGAGAGAGAACAGAGAGGAGAGAGACCGAAGCTAACTCTGCAACAAAGTCAAATGATCAAATGCACCACTGGGTACAAAAAATCTCAAATAGACCCATCTATTTCCTCTTTCTTTTACATTTAATTTTAAATAAATATTTAAATAAAATAACTAAAAAACCTAAGAACTTTAATATATTTACTAATCCATGCCATTACCATCATACCCATAATCCGACCTGGATTCAGACCCAAAACCCGATCCAGTTTTAACCATAACCTTCTTCTTCCTCCCCCTTTCTTCTCCATTAATATTCTTTCACATTATAACAAAGTCAAAAAATTCTTCTACCATCCACAATTTTTTTTAATTCAAAATTGGTTAACCCATAATCATTATAAACCAATTATATCTTATATATAATCAAATTTCACCTTTTAAGTATGAGATTCAAGATTAAAAAAGAACGCAGAGTATTACTAATACAACTAGTACAACTCCAACTAGTACAACTAGTACAATTCAAATTAGTAAAACTAATACAACTACGACGAGTATAACTAGTATAAATAGATTTAGTATAACCATTATAACTTATACAAGTAAAACTTGTATAATTAGTATAACTTTGCAATAATATGCTAATTTTTATTTTTTTTTGTTTTCAGTGATGATAGTAAAATGGATGATGTAGAACGAATAAGACATGTCGGTCTAATCTTCTCCCTCTCGCCGGAATGTATCAAATACATGAATAGTATATTTTAAATAATATTTGATTTGGATAATGATTTATTTGTAAGTTGTACTAGTTATACTAGTTGTACTATTTTTGGAAAAAAATCATTTTCATCTTTTGTTCTCGAGGCGAAAAAGGTAGATGAGGAGATAAAAATATCATATGCATCTTTGATATATAAAGATAGCATACTTATGCATGTTGTGTCTACAAATAGTTTTTGATTCTTATGTTTTCAAATTAGTAAAGTCCAGTCATAACACTTTTGAATAAATAAAATATAAGTTCATAAATAAGTAGTGAAAAGTGATAATGATATATATAATTCTCATCATTAGTATATATTTGCACAAACAAGAAGGACTATGCAATGAAGAAGAGAAGAAGAAGAAAGACGCGGCGAAGAGAAGAGATGCGGTGAAGAAGAATGAAATCGTGGCGAAGAAGAGAAAGTTCGATCGTGGTGTCCACAGTGGGTCATCGTCAAATACAACCAAACGGCTCGAAACCACGAAAAAAAAAACGCATCATCTCCGGACTATCAAGGCGGTGTTTTACTCGGAACCATCAACACCTTCGCCATCTCAACCCACTAGTGAGCCCCATAAATCATCAAGTCAATAAAAAAATTATAAGTATTTTGGTATAAACTAATACAAAAGTTTCAACTAAACAATTATATTTAAGAATGTTTTAAAATGATGTACATTTAAAATATGGATGGACATTTAAAACAATACTAAATAAAATAAAAGTAGTTTTACGAGTTTTCTAGTTGTACCAACTGTATATGTTGTACTAGTTTTTGAGTTGTACAAGTTTGTACATAGTTGGCAGTGAAATTGAAAAATATTAGTTGTACAACATAATTAATACAATTACTTTAGTTGTACCACTTATTTATGTTTTACATATCTTTGCCCGGTTTCAATGAAATCATCAATTTCGTAAAAAACATATTTCATGTATGTTTTCCAAAAATTATGTGGACAAACCAAGTTAACAAACGTAAAAAGTACAAGGTAAATCATGTAAACTTATGTGGTGGTGTAAGAATTGCCAATAAAACAAAAAATCATGAAAAATAATAAGGAACCTATCTAAACACTTACCAATTTGGCCATTTGATTTTTATTTCATATGGAGTACCCCAATGAAATACATAAATTTTCAAAAAACTGAATAGTTGTACCAGTTCTACCAGTATAACTTATTTGGTAAATAAAACATAGTTGTATTAGTTATACTGGTATGACATGTATGGTTTAATATATAGTTGGAATAGTTGTACCATTTGTTTACATGTTCATGTAAGGGGGTTTTATAAATATTTTCACATTATAACTTTGTAAAATTGTGTTAATATTTTTTTTCATAATAATATGAATTAACTAGTTTAAGAAACCCAAAAATATAAAGTGTATAAGGTGTAATGTAATAATTTAACAAAATGTTAAAATCCTCAAATAAAATATATGAAATATTGTCACCATTAATTAAATAAAATATTTATTTGTTTATTTCATATGGAAAATATGATTTAATATCGTGTGTGTTAGATCATTTACATATATTATACATGATTATATATTATAGACCAATCATTTGTTAATATGTTTAGTGTACGAATTTTATTAGTTATAGACATAAAATGAGAGAAGATTAAATTGTGTGTGACGTGATTGAATAATAGGAAAAATGCATCCTATGATTGACATGGGTCAGCATTCGAAGAGAAAAAGATTAGTGTGCTTAGATAAAAGGATGACTCGCAGCATGCATCCAATGGATGGATTGAGAATAAACTGCATTAAGAACGGCCTAAGCCATAATAATTTACTGCATTCTTTGATCATGATCCGTAAAACTACATTTGGTAGTGTGAGATTTTTTGCCATTCTGATTTACTTTGTAGCGCAATCAATCGTCCAAGTCACAATCGATTCTTGAACAGTAAAAACATAGAAAGGTTCATTTAATTAACTTTTCAATAATTTTTTGAGAGCATAATCGATTTGATCCATGGCATGTCGCATAATTAATAATTATTCTTTCACAAACTCATTCAGTTAACAGAGAGATGATGTCAGATCTCAGAGTTTAAGACTCTCCACCTTGAAAACCTCCCAAAAATAAAGAAAAAACAATCTTATAAAGTGGAACCACCATTCTTCACTCTTCTACGTGCCAAAGAGTCGACTGATATGATAAGCTAGAGAAGAATTTGAGCAATGGGATGCTTTTTCTGCAAGAAACCCCTCCGGAGATAAACGGAGTCCGATGAGCTCCTCGGTAAGCCTCCACCGTGAAACTAAGACGGATCATTTGCCTTCTTCTTCCTCCACCTCCGTATCTGTACCGGAGGTATTCGACATGGGAGGAGTTAAAGGGTTTTAGCATCGAATCAAATTCTATCAGCGAGAACGTGGCACCCTGGCGACTTCTCCTCCGGCGCCTTCTACGGCCGTTGGGGTTGAGTCTCCGTGCGCCAGAAGGATGGCCACGCGTGGCTGGTTACTGCTTGCGGGAAGCGATCAAAGACTTGACTCCACGACGAGCCACCACTACGAGAAGCTCGAGAAGGTTAAAGATTCGTATTCAAATGAAAAAGTAATCATTAGAGCAGAAATGATGTGATTTTGCCTTAATTACCTTTTCATTAGTTAATTAATAATACTCTTTTGTTTTTTTGATGAAATCTTAGATTGGTCAAGAACTTACAGCAATGTGTACAAGGCTAAGGATCTATTGACTGAAAGATTGTAGCTTGAAGAAAGTTAGGTTGATAATTTCGAAGTAGAGAGTGTTAAATTCATGGCCAGAGAGATTCGTTATTGCTGCGACGGCTAAATCATCCTAATGTTATCAAGCTCGAAGGGTTAGTTACTTCAAGGGTTTCATGTAGTCTGTGCCTTGTTTTTGAGTATATGGAGCATGATCTCACTTGGCCTTGCGCAGGCCCAAGGTGTCAAGTTTGATCTTTCTCAGGTTTGTTTGTTTGTGTTTTTCTTTCTTACTCAGGTGTTGTATTGATCTTGTGAGAACAAGATATTGACGAAGTTAATGTGCATTGTAAATTAATGGTAATGTCTTTTGTTTTTTTTCAGGTGAAATGCTTTATGAAGCAGCTCTTATCAGGGCTAGAGCATTGCCTAGTCAAGGAGTCTTACATCATCAAAGGTTCTTAATTGCTGATAGATATGGGATGAATACTTAAGATTGCTGATTTGGGTGGCTACCTTTTATGACCCAAAGCAAAAGCAAACAATGACTAGTCGTGTTGTCACGCTCTGGTACCGCCCTTCCGGCTTCTTCTTGGAGCTACCAACTATGGCACTGGTGTTGATCTTTGGAGTGCCGGTTGTATCATGGCAGAGTTACTTTGCTGGCAGGCCTGTTATTGCCAGTAGAACCGAGGTAAACCAACCGTAGCTAGGATTCTTTAGTTTTCTTCAGATGCAGATGTGTAGGACCCTCTCATCTGGGTTGCACTATAGAGGAGTATTTTAATGTCTTTGGAAGCCAACTGCATGATCTTGGACCCTTATAAATGTGTCCACAACTGAAAATTATAAGATTTTTTTCCACCTACTTTGTTTCTTTGTAGGTCGAACAACTTCATAAAATATTTAAATTCTGTGGCTCCCCGTCAGATTGTACTGGAAGAAGTACAAATTGCGAAAGCAACTCTTTTTAAGCCGCAACATCCGTACATACGTTGTGTGGATGAAGCATTCAATGGATGCACTTCATCAGCTGTTCATCTAGTTGAGACACTTCTCGCTATAGATCCTGATGATCGAGGAACTTCTACCTCGGCTTTGAGTATCAAGTGAGTCATACTGACTCTCCGATATTCAATTGTTTGATATATATGTTACGCTAGGGAAACCACTTCTTGGCTTTTGTGTGCAGTTCTTTACGAGTGAACCGTTAGCATGTTGATTCCATCAAGTTACCAAATAATCCACCTTCAAAGAACTGAATATAAAGCTAAGGACCAAGAGGCAAGAAGGGTACTGCACTTATCTTTAAATCTTCTTCTATGCGTTGTCTGATGCGCGTCCTTTTGATATATTAGTGTTGTATTGGTCTGGTCTACTTTGCAATCTAGCGCAAAGGATCTTCTGTTGGGAAATCTAGTGGTGTTGATCGGAGCAGAAGGATAAGGTATCGTGGGATCTCACTGGGCGAGCTATTCCAGCTAATGCTGAGATTCAAGCAAATTAGATGTGAGAAAATTCCTCGCATCATACTCATACTCATGCACATGCATAAATGTCTTCATATGTATGAGCAAAGCTATAGGGAGATTGCACAAGATTTTGTTATAGTAGTTAAAAATTTGTATGTACACTTAGTCACTGATGGTTATGCAGAGATGGAGAGTGGACGCCACAAACACATGGAAAGAGCAAGAGCGAGAGTTCCCCCCTCCTCACCAGGACGGTGCAGTGGGACACCAATGCGAGAGATCAGTCAACACAAAAGCTCAGTATTTGGTGCTTCTTTCGGGTCATCGAGATCACTGAAGGCTGGGGAAGGAACACTCAAGGAGAATATTCAAACAAGGAAGGCCTCGTGGCGCTTCTCGTCTCTTCTTCTAGAAAGGCCATATGAGGCCTAAACCCCTCTAGCACTGTCTGTCGATGGACTCCCCCCCCCCACACCCCACCCACCTTCCACCCCTACTTTTCAAGAGCAGATCAGAAGTTTTGGAATCGGAGATGAAACGGGTATACAGCTGCGGTCCGGACACGTGGTACGCGCTAAAGCGAGACACAGAAAAATATTGCCTTTTAACTATAACTATTTTATTTAAATTATAAATAATGTATATTAAAATAAAACAACTCTTAATAAACTAAGCGGTCTCTAAAAATAATACAAAACATCAAAACATTCATTAAACATATAACAATTATTCACTCGTAAGAATTTTTTTGTTTCCAGCATTTCTAAAATTTATAATAGTATTTATAGAATAAGAAAACCATATGATTTGATTAACATCAATTCACTTTTGAATCTCTCTACTCTGATTTTCTTTCACATATAACCCTATAAAATTTTATATTTGTAAATTTTAAATTTCTCGCAAAATTATAAATTGTATAATAAAAAGAAAATACTGCATGGAAGATGCATCTAGTGGGACGCAGATCATCACATACGAGCAATTGATAATTCAGATATTGGTTTTGTCATCTCACTTTTCAAACAAAAAAGGAAAAGATAATTGGTATTATCATAGAGTAGAAAAGAAAATAAATAGAAGATTAATATTGTCTTTTAATACGAAGGTTATTAAATATATAGTAAACAATGATAAAGAAAGTAAGATTTATTTATAACTCTGGAAACAAATCACCCGTATCTTGAATGAATCAGAGCTTAATTTTTATTATGTCCAAAAAGGAAAAGAAACTGCTTTTGTAATTAAAGGAAGTAAAGCGGGATGGCATTCGAACCTGTTAATGCAAGCCAAGAGACACTCCCCAACTCTTTTTCAAAAACAATGAAAAAACCCGCCCTCTAGACTACACAGCTTCTCCTAATTGTGTGCTCTAAATTATTTTATCTTTAGGTCGCCTAAGGGCTGCTTACTTGTGGGTCTTAGTCCAGGGCGGGCCCTGGGTGTATACTATGTTGGAATTAATTTTAATAATAATGTTAAATTGTAGTTTGTTTGAATGAAAATGTTTGTCCATAAGATTGATTTATTCTAATAGAACAAGAAATAGATGGTATATGGAGAAGTCTGACAAGATTATAACGTTAGACCAATAATAGAGAAGGATGTACTCATACACTAAATTGAGTCGATTGCTAATTAGAACTATTGAGTTTGGTTTAGATAATGGTTTAGGTATATGGATCATAGGTCCAACAACCTATATTTTTATATCAAAGTCTATATTTTATATAATGATCAATAGATAATGAAAATTTGATAGTAAAAAATTAGTCTTTAGAGAATTAAATCTTGGTCAAAATCATTAGATTTGTTAAGAATTAGTTTGGTCACCAAGTAAACAAAGTCTCTCTCATGTGTATTATTTTGTGGTTAAATATCAAAAATAATACATTATTTATCTCCACTAAACCAAAAATGTTTTGGTTTCCTAGACTATATAAGTAATCTATCTAACCAATTATCCTCTTTATTTTTATTGGTCAAAGAGACGTATACAAAGAAAAGATTGCTAGCTTGCTCATTCAAGTGAGTGTGAATAGAAGAAGATGTAGTATCATAAAACTCTAATCGTCATACCAACGTCACACTATATGGCGATATTTTTAGTTAAGGAAAGAGATTTCAATCTTGACTCTGCTAAAAACTCGTTGTCTACTTGTATGATTCACGGTATTGTATATATATATACTATTCAATGTTCTTTATAATCTATACTTACAATTATTGTGTCCCTTATTAAATTAAGTCCTACAATCTTAACTCAAAATCATTATTGCTTTATGCACTAACTGATCTAATAATTGTGAAGTTGTTTTTGTTTGAGAGCATGTCTATATGAATATAATCATATAGATTGGTTGAATCAGTTCAACAGAAACTACCTAGAAAATCATAAACTCGATAATATTCTACTATTGCATAGTTGTATTATAGATATATTTTACACGATCTATTACATGTTAATGTTCTTCAACAAAATTTCAGTGGTAATTATTGATCTCCATGATTTCTTTGCTTAAGTTGTTGAGTTTTAGATCTGAAAGAAATATACATTGTTAAGATGAGTTTGCGTTGATATACGTTCTGATGCTGGCCTATTATATAATTAAATCAGAAAAAATCTTCAGCTCGTTCAAAATAACATTTGTCTCCATGGACTTTTGTGTTTTTCTAAGTCGTACCCATTATTCGTAGTAATTTAGTTCATTAATCTCTGAACGAGTAGTGCTTTCCATAAAAATGGTAACTATTTATTGGGATCAACTCATTTAATTAATTAAAAGGTGTACTTCTATAAAATTGCTAAACTCTGACCAGTTTTCATTTACCATTATATCCTAGATGGAAA
>CAJHQP010012792.1:0-11041 GCA_905132765.1 Moricandia arvensis | reverse complement strand
ATTTATTTTGAAACCCAAACTTTATTTATTTTGATTAAAAATGCTAATAATTTTCAAAGAAAATTTAAAAAATATTCAAAATCTAAGAACAAATATTAAAAATTTCTAATTTTATTTTAAGTTTTAGGAAAGAATGTAAATAAATCAGCGACAAAATTTAAATTTTAAAAAAAAAATAATAATTTTGAATATAAGAAATAAAGTTTTTTCTATTTCTAAAAACAAATTTAATTTAAAATTTAAAATTTTAAAATTTTATTACAATATTTAAGATTATAAAAAAAATTGTTACTTTTATTTCTCAAACATAAAATAAAATTAGAATTTCAGAGATTTTTATGTAAATTTTAGAGATTTTTAAACTTTGTTTAAATTATTAGTGTTTTTAATTAAAATAAACAAAATTTAAGTATTAAAATGGACATAATTTTAAAAGTTTGTATATTAAAATGAGAAAAAATAATTAGTTGGAGTATTAAACTGGGTAAAGAAAAAAATTTAAGTATTAAAAAGCTTGATGAATTTAGTTGGGGTATTTATATAGAATTTTTCCTTTATTCAAATAACCACTTCACAACAATTAAACCATCCAAGAAATTATCATATAGATCTATAGACTCATGTCACTCATCCTTACGCTCCAATGCATTAACGATAACATACCAACCCACTGTATCTCTAATTTTTAAGACTCTGTTGGATAGCAACTTCTTAAACACCAGTATTAAGTGGATGTTTATACAGACAACCTGGATGGTGAGTGGGAGTTCAAAAGATACCCAATGGACAGTAGTGCTTACTGTTGCAAATTAAACATCATCAGAAATACCATTAGTCGTTGAGTGGTTACGTAAGAATAGACTCAGGCTTCATAATCCTATCACAACTTCCATAACAATTAAATTACAAACATTTTCCTGGATCAAGATCCATCTTTTTCTCTAGCTATGGTAAAAAAAAAACATTGCTGAAATAGGTGAACATAAGTGATCAATGAAAAAAGATTTACTGTCGGCTGACGAAGACGTCCTTTGCGTAACAACATTTTTTTGCGACAAAACATAGGAAAACACATCAAAATAGACACAAATGTTTTTTTGAGGACAATCTATAGAACTTAACCAAAATAAAACTTCCTGCGCGAAGCGAGGGTTTTCGGGAATGGGTGTGACGGAGGTTGTTAGAGAAAGAATTTGAAGCCTGATACGGGACTACAGAGTAGATTTTCACATTCTAAGACTAGCTTGACAATATTACTAATTAATTATCCCCTATATTTTTGTAGGAAGAGTGTTTGTGCCACCACGAGAGTCTTCGCAGAACCAAATTCATGTATATTCATATGGTATCTGTTTTGTGTCTTTCATATAGGTTCAACCATTACTAGAACACAGTGTTTGCACTTTGCATATTTTCTTAAGATTTTGCAAGAGGGATATCTTTTTCTTTTCCAAGTAAACGAAGGACACAATACTATCTCCATCTAAACGTTTGCTTTCTTTTTCAAAGGGCACTGACCATGTTATAGTTATTTCAAAGGGCACTGACCACGTTTACCAATTAGGCTTACCCATTATGAGAACACTGTTTTGTTTTTACATTTTTGTAAAATATTTTGTTGAAAAGGAATCTTAAAGGAAAGATATGAGATCATGTTTGCATTTAAAGGTTTGCTTTGTTCTTTAAGGTCAGCCCATGTTATATTTACTTCAGTTTCGTGCTTCAAAAAGGTTGAAGATGATCATTTGCGTCGAAGCAAACCTTTACTCTCCCATTTTTATTTGAATTGTTGTTTCATTGTCTCTGATTTGGTTCCACAAACAGATAACTTAGCTTTACATAGCTACATGGATGTTGGTGATGGCCTCGAGTTCCACCACTCTGATCATTTCTCCAACGACATCCTTGAAGAGTGAATTCTTTTGATTTATTCAAAATTTGTATTTTGCTTTTATCTTTGTGTGGATGTTTGTTTCTCCAAATGAACCACAAGAAATATTTTTCTCCGTTTTGGTTTTTGTCTCCTTGCTTTTCTTTTACATTATACTACCTTTGTATGTATAGAGACTAGAGTGTAATGTCTTTTTTGTCTTTGGAAATGTGTCAATTTGTATATGCAGTAAACATTACAAAAATGGCTACTATGAAATTGAAGAGGCATTTTTGGACCTATAGTGAACTACAAAGTGTAAGCACTAATTAGTTTCAACCATACATTCACTCTCTGTCTCTGATGCTACTCATTTCATGTTATATTCTCATGTAGGTACAGTTACTTGAATAATAAGTAAGTGAAATTTATATTGGTCACAACTGATTTGTATGTCAGAGACACCAAAATGAGAAATGTAAGCATCTTCTAATCAGCTCAGATACTAATTAATTTCACATTAAACTAAGCTCTTGAAACACACCATCTCATGCTCTCTCTATGTCGATGCAGAAGGCTAAGGCTTTTAAGGCTCTATCTAAGAATTTGCACTATTCTCAAGCATAGGGTTTGGTGCAAGAAATAGGAGCTGTGTTGTTGGATGAGTTTCAGAAGGCAGTGACGAGTATGGAAGGATCCAATGTGGTTTGAAAGTGGATGGGAGATTGTTGAGATAGCTAAAACGTTAAGAGTCGAAAACGAGACTGGCAATGTGATGGTCCATTGTTCCATATCTACAACTTGAATAAACTATAATGTATCGCTACAAAATACATACATTTACACTAAATGATAAACTTAGAATATTAATGGAGTGAAAGTACAAGTACAAAATATAGTGGCTCCATGGACGCTTATTTCAAAGAGTGAAACTATGTACCGCTAAATAGTATAAGCAACGTAACCATTTATATGTTTGTAAGCATTATATTTTTTTGCGCTATTGAAGCATACTATGTTTCATTGATATTGAAGTACATTAGATAACAAAACAAATACATCACATCCCGCGCGTAGCGCGGGCTGACCCTAGTATTCTATAAAGCAATAATATTTTAATCATCATCAACTAATTTATGCTAATAAACGGGAATCAAAGTCCCATCAGCAACTTTGAAGAAACGAATCGAAAATTTCCATAAGGAAAATCTTAAATAACATAAACTATTTCGCATTTTAAGCAAAGGCATATGATTAAATGAGAAACCTAAATAAACTATTACATTTTAATTAGCAACATTTATTGAAGAACTATTTGTGTTCCTTTAATTGATTAGAAATTAACCTTAGAATGGGCAAGTCACATGCAGCTTCCTCATGGCTCGTCCTTTATATAAACTCACCCACACCACACCTCTATCTCCATAACACATCTCATTTCTCAATCAACAAACAAACAAAAAATTTACTCAGTTTCACTACCAATCCTTTTGAATACGATCAAAACAACTTGAAACCAACCTAAACCTTATTCGGTTATCACTACATATATAATCGAATCCATCAAAGTCAACCCTAAAATAGAGAACATGTTTAGACTCATGGGCAGTGAAGGTTTCTCCGACAGAAGACGCTGCATCTCGCAAATCACAATGCTAATCCCTTTATGGTTGTTCGTAGTTTGGTAAGTTATACAAATCAAAGTTTCCAACTTTAAACTAAAATTTACAATATTTATACCTATAAAAGATTTAACTTAAAGTTTTTTTATCATAAGATTTGACCTTTAAGCTAATCTTGTTGTTGTTAGATAATTTTGATCAGGTTCATGTGTTACCTAGGGAGATGCTAGGCAAATCGACTTTCAAAATCTGAGTGATACTGATGAAGTGGCTACCACTAAGGCTAGTGGACAAACTTTTGCTGGTCCTCGCATGGCATAGTTTTGGGAAACTTGACAAAGTATGGGCTAAAAAGGCCCAAGCTGGGTCCAATGGAGCTCAAGGTCGTCACAGGGAAAACTCCAGGGCTTGACATCGGAGCTGTGCAGAAAATAAAATCCGGCCAGGTAGATATCGTCCATGGAATCAAAAGGTTCTCTCGTAGCCACGTGGAGCTCATTGATGGTCAGATATTAGATCTCGACGCTGTTGTTCTTGCCACGAGTTACCGCAGTAACGTTCCTTCTTGGCTTCAGGTGAGAAAACGAAACAAAACAACTTCAATCTGATTTTATGTAGTTTCTTGCGTCACAAGTAAACTGAAATCGTGTTTCCTTTTCTGGTAATGCATGTGTTCTTTTATTTTCTAATTAATCCAGTATATTTAACATTTTTTTAAAAAGGAAAACACGAAAGATAAACAACAAGGCTTTGTATATATATACCCTAATACCCTATCATATTCAATTAATCCGTAAGTTTTTGCCTTTTAAAAAGAGAGCTAGCTAGATAGAAGAAAAAACTTTTATAATATCGATGATGGAAAACGAGAATTGGATCTATGGAAAAGTTTGGGATCAAGAAGGAAACCCAAAGAAGTCAACACGTGACGAAGAAGTAACTTCAGAGAAATTGAGTGCAGACTTTCTAATGAGTAAGGAAGATGAATATAGACGACGTCGTTGTATCTATCTGAAGAGCTACAGTTTGAAGAAGGCCAAATCCAATGCAGACATATCAACGGCTCGTAAGTTTCTGTATCAGTTGAAGAAACTCGTCCGCTGTGGAAGTCGTCGTCGAATGTGATACTACGTACGGAAACTTGCTGTAGTATCTTGGTTAGGGCTAGGTTTTATGCAGAGGTTAATTATTGTACAGATGAAGTGTTTCTCTTACTTCTGATTTACATATAGGGTTGTGTTGGTTCTCTTTGGGGTTTCCATCTAGGGTTTGTTAGTTTAATAGTTTGCTTGAATAAACTACTTTTGACCAAATTCGTGGTTTCATCTCATCAGAACATAAACGAGATATAAGCTTCTGTTTTTTTTATTAATTACTTTTGGACAAGGATAAAATTTACAATGATGTACGTACAATATAAATACATAAAATCTACTGAAAACAATGCTTCATCTACTGAAAAGTTTAAACTTGTCTTCTTAATCAAATATAAGAGTCAAAATCCGGATTTACTTATAAGTTTCCAACTTTATTATATCCAATGAAATTTTCAGTGTAGGAATTTTATATTCTCACACCAACTAATTACTATTTTCAGTTTAGCTACTACTGCTACATGAAACTCCAAGATCCCATAGAAAGCTTCTAGTCTCTCTTAGATTGATTCAAATATTTTCTCTATATCCTTTTGTCCATCAATTCCAAGGTTAAAATTTGGGAGAATTTTCATGTTTACCACATTATTGGTACCATTTTCATTTTTACTTTCATTAAAGAGATATTTTCAAAAATACCATTTTTTAAGAGACAATTTTTTTAAAAATAATTAGAATCCTAAATTTTACATTCCTAAACTTTATCTCATCCCTCAATTTTAAATCCTAAGTCTTAAATTAATTAATTAAGGAATTATAAGTGTGTTTTTTCCTCTTAAAAAATAAGAGAAAATGATTAAGGTAAACATGAAAAATGGTACTAGAAAAGTGGTATTTTTGACAATTTCCCTAAAATCTAGGAAATTTTTCAATCCAAGATCTCAAAAACGACAACCTTGCAATTTTTTTAAACATAGTGATTTGCATATGTGTCAGTAACATATTCAATCTTAATAAAAAAATGATGTGGCTTTTGAAAAATGTAACATGACATCACTATAACTAATGATATGTATAATTTTCTTTATTTTGATTTATATCTTTGGCAATGCTTTTAAAAATAGTAATGGCTTCTAACTCTTTCTAAATACATATTTATTTTTAACGAAACTATTGAAATATATTAATAACTACTAACTTATATATTACCGTAAATTATATATATCACACATTAATAAAAAAATATAATTTAAATTTTGTTTTTTTACATCAACTTATATATCGTATTTTGCATTAATATATGCATTATATCAAATTTTATTGTAAGTGTACTTCAACAAATACAATACTAACAAAACACTGATCAAATAATTTTTTTTGTTGATAGTTAAATAATTAAAATTTATTTAGATTTACGGTTCATTAGGTTAATTAAAAAACTCATTTTACTAGTTTAACGTAATTTAAATAAAAACAGTTTATTAGAATTTATATATTTAAATATAGACTATTTTAAAATAGCTTATAAGAAATATCTTTAAATAGCTTATAAGAAATATTTTATTATTATATTATTTAATATCATTTAAATAAAGTTATTATAAAGATGTATTAGTTATTTCCATATTCTAAAAAATTTACCAAACATATAAAAATTAATTAAATGTAATTGTCATTTCATAATTATCCATTAGCAATGTCATCAGTTTTAGTATGTCATGTCACATTTTTGTAGTGAAAGTGAATGTAGAGATGACATGTATCAAATCAATTCTCAAATAATGTCTACGGAATCTTACAAAAAGTACTCGCTATTATTGAAGTTATTGATACAATTTCAATAGCAAAACACAATAACATAAAAATTAGTCAAATTTACTACAACTAAGGAAGAAGACTTCTTAAGAAAACTTAGTAAAATTCACAAAATATCAAATATTACATAAGTTTAAACATATAATAGTTTCAGTAGAAGCTTTCTCGGGAAGACTTCTCATAAGATTTTTCGGAAGACTTAAATTTAAGGCGGGAAATTTAAATCGAAAATTGAAATATAAGCGGAAAATTAAAATTTAAGTGGGAAACTCAAATTATAAGTGAAAATTAAAATTTCAAATTTCGTGAAAGTTAAAAATTATATCTTATGATCTTAGAAGACACACTAAACCATAATACATGATATTCGTGAAGTTATTTAACACTTTTGAAAGTTAAAAACATATCTTAAAGTTACTTAACAAGTTTACAAAAACTAACATAGAAGACTTCCGCGGAAGTTTTCTCGGATTAGCTAGAAACAGTAATAAACATAAATGTTAGTAACCTCATAATAAAAACAAATTAAGGTATGGATTTCATTTAGGAACCCCAATAACAACTAATATACATGAATTAACAAAAAAATGTTAGAAACTCTTTATAGTTTTAGAGAGAAATGAAAATTTATTAAACTTTGACGTAGAAGACTTCCACGGTAGTCATTCAGAAGACTTCCACGGTAGTCATCCAGAAGACTTCCACGGAAGTCATACAGAAGACTTCTAAGAAGTCTTCATTTAGGTCATTTTTGCAATTGAAAATCTACAAAGGAAGACTTCCAAAGAAGTCTACTCTACAATAGACTTTTTCGAAAGTCTTCCGTTGTAAATATTGACTTACTTTTGTTTTTGAAAAAAAAAATTGAAAATACTAGAGAAAACTTCTTGGTAAGTTTTCTAGGATAAAAAGGTTAGTTTTGCAATTGACCGAATTGTGTCAGAAATTTGACTTTTTCTAGAAGACTTACATGAAAGTTTTCCAACATAAAAATAAAACTTAAATATTACATTTAACTAGACGACTTCCAAGTAAGTCATCTGAGATTACTTTTGTAATTGAACAATAAAATTAAAATATTTAAATTTAATTAGAAGACTTCCATGTAAGTCTTCTGGTAGATGATTTACACGGAAGTCTTCCGTGATAACCAAGGTTTGACCAAAATTTTGGAGTAAGACTTTGGAAGACTTACGTGTAAATCGTCTTCCTGAAGACTTACATGGAAGTCATCTAGTTAAAATTAAATGTTTAAGTTTTATTTTTCAATTGCAAATGTAACCTGAAACGAGTTTCATCGACAATTAGAATACTTCCACCGAGAGTTCAGAAGAATTCCGTATAAGTCTTTTGGCGGAAGAATTCCGTATAAGTCGTCTAGAGAAATTCAAATTTCTGACACAATCTGGTCCATTTCAAAACTAACATGTTTATCCAAGACGACTTACTGGGAAGTCTTCTCTAGAATTTTCGAGATTTTTTTTGTTAACAAAGAAAAGATGGAAGACTTCGAGAAAAGTAATCTCTACGACTTTTGTATACGTCTTCTACGACAAGAAGACTTACACAAAAGTATTTTGACGAACTTATCTGAAAAAACAGTTTTGTACTCTCGACGAGTGTGATAACTTGATTAGCTTCTTCTAGCACACAAAATTTCACAATGAAACAGATTCATTTGTTGAACAAAAATCATGAGTTTGAATCTTACAAAGTTTAGAATCAAAGTCCTGGGTTTTTTGGATGAATATAGAGAGAAATTTGAATAAATGTAGTTTTAGAGCATAAGAAATGAGATAGGAGGAGTGAAAATTGATTTTTATAAGCAAGGGCTTCAAATTGCATGTTCATAGTGGTTGGTGTATTGTGACAATGACAATATTGTAAATACTTGATGAAGATGAGGATGATAGAGTAAAATGCTCATTAGAAAGAAAAAAAGTAATAGTATTTTTGTGAATAATCTGAAATTTTGGGGTGACTGGGAAAAATGAAAGTTCCAAAAAATCATGGGTAAATTTTATGTTTGACTTTAAGTTTTCAGTCATATTTGAAAAATAGCTTTTATTATTATTCAAACTAATTAAAAAGTTTGTTACAAAAATTCCATTCCATAGGTCTATAATACCTCTTAGTTGATAAAAAACATAAAATTTCTGGTAAAGTTGAGTTTTATCAGCAGAGATGTCGCGGGAAACGGCTTATTCATGCCCAGACTACAAAGGCTGAAAAGATACATACTCAAACTATATTATCGTGCCAAAATATTCATAAACTAAACAATAATTTGATTTGCATATCTACTTACTCCAAACAGTTCTAACATGCCACTGTAAGAGTCCATTCTAAACTGCATTAATTTATTTTTTTAATTTATTATTTTTAATCTTTATCATTTTATTTATTTTTAAAATGCCTCCAATAATTAAAATTATCAAATTGACTTTAGAATTTTTTTTTAAATTGGAAATAAATTTTAATATATGGTGATATATAAATTAAAAAAACTTATTAAATAAAATATATTTAATAATATAAATATATAATTATTGGGGAGTTTTACAAAAGTGACTCAAAATTTGAAGTCAAATGAAAATGTGACCCATGATTTTTTTGGAAATTTAGTTTCTCTCATTCACCCCTTGATTTTGGATTATTCACATAAATGTCATTATTATTATTTTTTTTGAAAATGTGTCTTTTACTCTATCATCCTCTTTTTCATCAAGTATTTACAATATTGTCATTAATACACCAGTCACCATGAACAACCAATTTGAATCTCTTAAGACACAAAAATCGATTTTTTCTCTTCCTTTCTTATTTGTTATTCACACAAACCACATCTCTTTCACTTTCCCTCAAAATTCATTGAAAAATTGAAAATTTTGATTTCAAACTTTGTAAGGTTCATAGAGACATTGAGACTCACGATTCTTAGTCATTAATGAGTTGGTAGCATTCTTCGTGAAGTTCTATGAGTTTCAAGAAGCTAAACAAGTCATCTCACGGATTCAAGATATCAAATGATTTTTTTATCAGATTGGTTCATGAAGAAGACTTCTAGAGAAGTCTTATGGTCAATGCATATGTTAGTTTTCCAATTGACTTTTTCTGTGTTTTTTTATAGAAGACTTCTAGGGAAGTATTCTATCTTTCCTTTGTTAACAAAAAAGGGAGAAACGAAGTCTTCTCGGATAAACAGGTTAATTTTACAATCGACCAAACTTTGTCAGAAATTTGACTTTTTATAGAAGACTTCTAGGGAATTTTTCTATACTCTTTAATGAAGTCTTCTCATTGTCACAAGAAGTCTGTGTGGGTTACTTTTGAAATTGAAAATTAATACTAAAAAATATTATTTACAAGGAGACTTCTTAAGAAGTCTTTATGACAGAAGAATTCTTGAGAAGTCTTCTCAAATTTTATTCTTGGTTTTTTGTCAAACCTTTGGTTCTGAGAGAAGACTTCTCGAGAAATCTTCTCTCAAAAAGTCAAATATAGTCAATTGCAAAAGTAACTCAGGAAGACTTCTTGCGACAATGAGAAGACTTCATGTGAACGTAAG
Source organism: Moricandia arvensis (assembly GCA_905132765.1). Classification (NCBI taxonomy): domain Eukaryota; kingdom Viridiplantae; phylum Streptophyta; class Magnoliopsida; order Brassicales; family Brassicaceae; genus Moricandia; species Moricandia arvensis. The sequence continues at coordinate 1,072 of CAJHQP010012792.1, read as the reverse complement.
AAGACTTCTCTAAAATGTCAATTTTTTTACAAACTTTTGTCAATTCCAAAACTATGTTTTTATCATAGAAGACTTCTCGAGAAGTCTTCTCTGAGATTTTTTGAAAAAATAAAATTCAAATATTAAACCAATATTTACAAAGGAAGATGTCTCAAGATGTCTTCTTTCGAGTAGACTTCTTAAGAAGTCTTCCTTCACAATTTTGCAATTGCAAAAATGACCTAAATAAAATGTTGGGGGTTTTGCTAAAATGACTCCAAACTTGAAGTCAATCACAAAAATAGCTCTTCTTTTTTTTGAAATTTTGACTTGCATATTCACCCGGAAGTTCTCATTATTTAAAAAAATATCACCGGAAGATTTACTGGAAGACTTTATGTAAGTCTTCAAATATTGTGTGTTTACTCTATCATCCTCATCCTTCACAATTTCACCTACATAAAATGTTGGGGGTTTTGCAAAAATGATTCAAAACTTTAAATCAATCACAAAACTAACTCTCTTTTTTTGAAATTTTGACTTGCCTATTCACCCGGAAGTTCTCATTATTTACAAAAAAACCACCAGAAGACTTACTGAAAGACTTTAAGTAAGTCTTCAAAAATTGTGTGTTTACTCTATCATCCTCATCTTCATCAATTATTCACAAAAATGTCATTGCCATCAATTCACCCAACAACCATGAACAACCAATATGGAGCCTTAATGAATCAACAAAATTAATTTTTGCTCATTCTATCTTATATCTTATCCACAAAAACTACATCCCTCTCAATTTCTCTCCATATTCATCCAAAAAATCTAAGGTTTTTGATTCTAAAGTTTTTAAGGATCATATAGCCATTCAAGTTCATGATTCCTGGTCATTAATGATTGAGTAACTGTCTTGGTGAAGGTCTGTGTGCTTGGACAAATAAGCAAATTTTCTTAGTGGTTTAAGGTATGAATCGGATAATTTACCCAAATTTATTCACGAGAAGACTTACGTAAGTATTCTAGACAGAAAAGAATTCCACGGAAGTCTTCCTGGTCAAAGAATAGGTTAGTTTTGCAATTGACTTTCTGTGTGTTT
>CAJHQP010012791.1:0-11044 GCA_905132765.1 Moricandia arvensis | reverse complement strand
TGTAGAGTATTCATATTTTGTATGACTTATGTGTCTATTGGTTTAGTTATAAAGTTCAATTTCACATTAAAGTTATGAGTTCTAATATTAAAGATGATACTGTGATGAATCAGTTTCGATTAAAGACATTAGAATTCGGATGTATTGATATACCCCCTCCTTTACCTTAGTTTGTGAATATCCTTCCTCCCATGATTATAAATATATAATATACATTTATGTATTTATATAGTTGGTGATGGTTATGAGTGAAAGGTTGTGTTGGTTTATGACACCTCTTCTACTAATATATAAGGGTATTGTCTTCTCCTTATTTGATGATAACAAAAATTCTAGTAAAACCACATAATAGAAAAGATCTAAGAAAAGATTGGATTCTTGTCCATTGAAGAATTACTAAAGAGAAAGGTCTAAAGGAGAAGAAGTCAAACTACATCTTATATGAATCAAGAGCATGGATTAAAAGTTATTGCTCCGGTTCTTTGTTTGTTGTTGTGAATTGTGCCACAGGTTCACTTCGGACAGCTCAAGCTAACCCTTCTCCGGTTCTCGGAATGGGCGATTGTCAAGGCAGTAGGTGGTTTCTTGCGGTCTGAGAAGCCTTTCTCTCCTTGGTGGTGCATTCGGGTTTCAACACTTCCCAGTATCGTGGGTGATTTGCGCTTGCGATAGTGTTGTTTATCTAACGCTTTGACAGGTCTTGGAGCACTTCTGGTTTGTGTGGCTGTTGCTGTTCCGTGCCCGCATTCTTGCTTTTGTTCGTGGTCATAGGGCTTCGTTGGTCTTGTGTCCCCGAGTATCTAAGAGCATAATTATCGCCGTCTCTTAGGTTGGGTTTTTAGGATAATCTACTATATTAAAACAAAGTCCTATTTGAATTTTACGTGGCATGATTTTAATTTGGACCTATTGAATATGTTGTAAATAAAATATATGTTACTTATCTATAATATAAAAACAAAATCCATCTAAAGATCTTTTTTTTATTTAATTTGATAATTACAAACAATATAACTCCTATATTTATGCTTAACATAATTAATTAATATTTCATTTCATAACTTATTTTACGTCCTATTTGATTTGTACGTTTAACAAGGCTCCTGTTATTTAACATAATTTTAATTTGAGAACATAAATTATAAATTATAAATATAAATATAAATTATCCGCGCAACCGCGCGGGTCAGAATCTAGTTAGTAATTAAAAACAAAGAAAAAAATGTTGTAAGTAGAAGATACGTTTCTTAATTTAGAGAATGAAGAAACGTCTCTTAAGAGACACGTGGCGACCTCTCATCTCTCTTGGTGGCTCTGTTCACTCTCGCATTCGAGCTTCCATTTTTTCGGCGGCCGTGGAAGGGAGGAATCCGTGACGGCGAACAATGAAGAGAGGGCAGGGGTAGAGGCGAGAAGGAACCGCGGTGGTGGCGAATCTGCTCTGTTTCTGTTGATTCTCCGTGGTCATGGCGGAGACTTCTGTGCTTCTCTTCTCTCACCTCATCATCTCTCGCGTTTGGGACACAACCGCCACTTCTTCTCGATTATCTCTTTTTTCTCGCGCTCCTCCCTCTCGTTCGGCTAGATTTGCAGCTAAGGCATCACGTTACGTTAGCTTCTCCGATGATGATGCTTTCTTTCCATCATCCGATGGAAATAACGGTACTGCTGATCCATTATTCTTTAGTCCAAATTGTGTGATTTAATGATCTTGATCAAACTAGGATGGTATCTTCATACTCTGTTTGTTTTCTCTATTCTCTGATTTCAATCAGGTATAATTTGATTCACGAGGTGGTTTCATCAAACTTCACTTCTTGACTTGACTTCATCAAACTTCACTCTCGTTGATTCTGTCTGCTCCAACAACACCGACAAAACCAAATGATGCCACTACATGACTGCTTTCTGTTCTTGATTGAAAGTTTTGATTCAAAATCCATACCAAGTAAATTCACAACACAAGATTCATAATCTCTTTCTATTCAAAGTCTATATAAAGTTTCACAACACTCTTGTTCTCTCTTTAATCACCATTCACTCTTTTTATTCACAACACCAAATTTTATTCACTATTTTTTTAAGAACCCTTAAATAAGAAACTTCCATTGGACCTCAAAAAATTTGGTGTCTCTTAATGGTGTTTTCTTAACTCACATTTAATATTTAAAAATGATTAAGAGACCCAAAATAGGGTTTTGGGTTAATGATGCTCTAAGGCGTGTAGAAGATTGTACAGCCGGTTCTTGAGCGATTTTCACTCGGTTTGTTCTCATTAACTCTCTTTCTATATTGCTTGCGCGTTATTTGGCGGTGACGGTTATAAGTGTTGAGAAGTCCATTGGAAGCTAGCTACTCTGGAGACGTCGCGAGAATTCCCGGCATCTGAGGCAATGAGGAGAACCTCATGTTCTCGTGGTCAACGTCGATGGTAGAGAACAACTTTCAGTTTCTAAAGATTTTAAAAACAATCTAGCGGAATGTACCGGGTTTAGTGGGTGGGCGAAGCTCGGTTGTAATACATTGATTTATGAGCTTTTGTTCTTATCAAACTTGTAAACCGATCTGATTTCCCGGTTCTCCGGATTGATATTAATATAATTTCATTAAAAAAAACAAAATAATAATAATAATAATAATTGCACTAAGGGTTGCTGTTTATTTGATTATTTGTTTATTGTTACTTGTATTAAAGTTTACGTGAAAGGTTATGAAAAGTCACAATGGTTCATGTGTCTTTACGTTGATTTACTAAGTAACTAAAATAATTAAATCAACTCAGTGAAATAGTGTATTATGAAATGACGCAATTACAAAACATTATTTAATTAACGGTTACGTTTATAAATCGAATGGTTTATGTGGTTTAAGTGTTCTTTATCGTTAAGGGGCATTTAATTTATAAAATATAAATTAGATGTAAATTTAAAGTGTTTTCGCTGCATTTTAATAATAGGTAATTTGTGTTATGAAATATTAACACAATATAGAAATTATTACATTATGGAATATTAACATAATATTAAGATAAATTTACATATTAGTATTTTAATGTTTATATAGTTTATGACATGTTAGTCACCAAAGTGACCTTGTTGTATACTTATAAATATTAAAATTAATATAGTATAATTGATCATAATTAAAAAGATGCTAATGATATTATAAGTTTTTAGTGATCAAATATTTTATTTTCTATATTCTAGGAGATCACCCAAAGGTGGATCATTGAATATAGTTAATAATATGAAAAGGATTAGTCATTTCTTTTACTATAGTTGATAATATATATATCCAAAGGTAGGATATTATTTGACTTGAGTTTGAAATGATTAAATCATTAAAGTATATTTTAGCATCACTGAAAGTGTTTGTGTTTAAGTATTGCCCAAAATTGCTTAAATACAAACTTAAAAGTGTATATTAAGTATATAATTTGTAGTAAAGTTTCAAAGCAGTAAAAGGTAAGCATGTATAAAAATTTACATTTTCATCAAATGTGGTTACATTTGTTAACTCTGTCGTAAAGTTCAATGCACTCAATTATGATAAGTGGTCTGAAAAGATTCAGTTTATACTAGATGTAATGACTTTGGATTTTGTCATTTTAAATGATGAGGAACCCTAAGCCATTACAAAAGATAGCTCTGGATAAGAAAAGTCTCGGTGTGTAAGAGATGAGAGCAATCTAATAGGCTGAGTTTGAACTTAATGAGGTTGATGACGGTAGAAAGGGTTAAGTCATCGATGTCTAAGACAGAGAATGAGAAGGAATTGATAGAGTAGATTTAAGGAGTGTTCATAGTCAAAGTTGATTGTTAGTCGACTGTAGAAGTCTCACAAATGATCTAACTACGAAAAGGTTTGACTGGTCTCAACTAATTTATGATCATGTGAACTATCTAGCCACATAGTTTAAGACCTTAGGAATGGAGGTGCATGAATAGTTCCTAGTCTAATTTATCATGAACCGTCTAGCTCTTATGTTTAGTCAGTTCCAGGTGAATGACAACACCATTAAAGATAAATGGAACTCTAAGGAATCAAAGGCTATATTGATTCAAGAGCATGGAAAATTAAGAAAGATGATGGACCAAATTGCTAACCTCATAGGTCTTGAAAAGTGTTAGTAGCAGCCAGATAATTCCAAGTAGAAATGATAAAGACCTAAATATAAAATCCAGTAGGAAGTAAAGTGTTTCTAGTGTGAAAAAATGAGACACTTCAAAAGGATTTTTCCTAAAAAGATAGGTTGTTTCAACAAGAAATGTAAAACATTAAAGTATTGTTTACTATTAATGGAATCTTGTTGAAATGATAATACTTGGTGGTTGAAAGTAGATTCATTAAGTGTAGCGCATCTAATAACACTTACCTTTTGAGTTAATACACACCGATATATGTGGTTTTTTGGTATTCTTTCATGATGAGTATTTCATTACTTTTATTGATGATTATTCACGATATAAGTATACATATCAACTGCATGAAAGTATAAGTTTGTGGATGTCGTACATATATTCCTTGATAAGTTAGAAAAGCAGTTAGATAAAAGAGGTTAATGTAATGAGATCTGATAGACGTGGTGAATTTACGGAAAATTCAATGAAAGTGGATGTTGTCCTAGTATGGTCCATTTGAAAGGGTATGTGAAAGTAGATGCATTTGTAAACAATACACTATACTCGATATACCTCATCATATTAGTGTAGTTGAGAGGGGGAAGTGTATTGTAATAAAGATGGTTATGAGCATATTAAGTAATTTATCTTTACCCCACGTGTTGTGGATATATACGTTAAGAGTTGCAGTGTATATGCTAAACATGGTTCCTAGTAAGACAGTTCCTAAAATCCTTTACGAACTATGGACGGGAAGGAAACCTAGTTTAAAGCATTAGTAGAACTAAAGTTATATAACCCACATGAAAAGAAACTTGATCCTAGGATTGTCAATGTATTTTTTATTGGCTATCCCAAAAGAATCAAAGGGTACAAATTTTGTTGTTTTAACCATAGTACGGGAATAGTTGAATCGGGTATTGTTAGGTTCATTGAGAATGGTCAAAACTAGTGGGAGTGGTAAACTTGTGAAGGGTAGACATTAATGAAATTCGGGTTGAAGTTCCTTCACCTAAAGTTGCACCTGAGGTAGTTGTTTCTATGGTTGCCTCAAATTCAATGAGACAATATAACAACATAAGAATGCACCAACCCCACTAGCTAAAATATATAATCGTTGAACCAATCACAATTCAAGTAGAGAATAGTAAACCACAAGTAACTTTAAAGCGATTTAAAAAAAGATTTGTCATATCAAATGACTATGTGGTTGCTATTGAAAGTGAATGTGGCTTAATCATTGATGAAGACCCGATCTCATTCAAAAGACCATAAGTAACAATTCTGGAAAAGGTTTGATGCCACAAAGATGTGATAAAATCTATGGGTAATAAGAACTTTAGTACTTAGTAGAGCTGCATGATGTTTCAATACCGTTGATTGTAAATAGGTCTTTAAGACTAAACGCGACTCGAAAAGGGACATTGAAAGATAAAAGGCTCGTCTTGTTGCTAAAGGTTTCACCCAAAAAAGATGGCATTAACTATAAAGAGACCTGCTCTCCAGTCTCAAAGAAGGATTCTTTTAGAATTGTTTTTGGCTTTGGTGACTCATTATGATCTTGAGTTTTACCAGATGGATGTTTAACTTTTTTTTTTGAGTGGAGAGCTTGAGGTGGGATCATACATGGACCAACATGAAGGTTTCATGGCCGCATGTGTAAGCTGAGAAAGTTAATATATAAACTAAAATAAGCTTCTAGGCAATGGTATTTAAAGTTTAATGATACCATCGTCTCATATGTTTTGTAGAGATGATTATTGATCGATATATCTACATTAAGGTTAGTGGGAGCATATTTTTGATTTTAGTCTTAAATGCTGATGTAACTATGCTTGATGCAAATAACCTAGACATGTTGCATGATGTAAAGTAGTATCTCTCTAAGAACTTTGAACTGGAAGATATGAGTGAGGCATCTTATGTGGTCGGAATAGAATCTTTCGAGATAAATCACAAGGACTGCTGAGTTTGTCTCAGAAAGGATATATCAGTAAGATCTTAAAGAGATATATTTAAGAAAGAGCTCCGTAAGAATATCTCCAATTCAGAAGGGGGAATTTTAGTAAGGATGAATTGGAGCATAAAGATATAGATAGATTTTCTTAGACATTAGTGGTTGGAGTTAGAACTATATCGGACATGTATTCAGCTTGATATCATTTTTGATATTGGAAAGTTGGGCCGATAAGAAAAATAGTCCTAAAATGAACCACTGGAACGCTGCAAAGAAAGGTCTATTGGTACTTGCAAGGCACCAATGAGAACATGCTTACATAAAAGAGATCTAATTAGTTAAGGGTCATTGAATATTCAGATTCAGATTATGCCGAATGTGTTGATGGTAAAAATCAACTTTTGGCTATTGCTCCTATTAATTGAGGGAAAAATAAGAAAGAAAGTGGACAACAGTCTGTCATTGCTACTTCCACTATCAAGGCTGAATTGTGATATGCTTTGAGGCCACAATTCAATAATAATGACTGCGGAAATTTATCTCAGGCCTTTTGGATTGTCGACATTAATTATAACCAAGTCGCTGAGAGTTTTTGGTGATTACTTCGCAGTTGTCTTCTTTTGAAAGGATGACAAGTATATGAATGTTGCTAAGCACATTAAGTTAAAAAACTTGTTTGTTAAAGAAGAAGTTCAGAAACATAGAGTGTCATTTGAGCGCATAAGAATGGATAATGATAGCGGAGCCGCAAACTAAAGCTTTACCACCCAAGGCGTTCAATGGCCATTTAGAACGATGGGTATTATAGACAAAGCCTTGCTATTATAGTTATGGAATGCTCATTAGGTTTTTGACACATAGTAATTCAATTAAAGTTAAGTTTCTGATTTAGTAAATATGTTATCATTAAAGAATATATATACATTTAAGGTTCAAAGATAACATATGGTAAGGTTCTGAGAATAAAAGTTCTTCTCATGTAAGTTAGAATTAGTTCGTGATACATGGAAGGGACTATGCCGGTTAAATGACATACAACCGCCATGATTCGATCAATTCTAATTTTGTAAAGATCAAGTGAACTTGATGTAAAAGTGCACGTTAAAGTTATTGAACCCTTAAGTTGACACAAATGTCAAGTGGGAGAATGTAAGAGTATTTTATATTTTGTATGATCTATGTGTCTATTGGTTTAGTTATAAAGTTCAATTTCACATTAAAGTTATGAGTTCTAATATTAAAGATGATACTGTGATGGATCGGTTTCGATTAAAGACATTAGAATTCGGGTGTATTGATATACTCCATCCTTTAACTTAATTTGTGAATATTCTTCCTCCTATGATTATAAATATATAATATATATTTATGTATTTATATAGTTGGTGGTGGTTATGAGTGAAGGGTTGTGTTGGTTCATGATACCCCTTCTATTAATATATAAGGGTATTATCTTCTCCTTATTTGATGATAACACAAATTTTAGTAAAACCACATAATAAAAAAGATCTAAGGAGAGATTGAATTCTTGTCCATTGAAAATCACTAAAGAGAAAGGTCTAAAGGAAGAAAAGTCAAACTACATCTTATATGAATCAAGAGCATGGATTAAAGGTTAGTGTTTCTTTCTTACTCTCTAGAAATTATTAGGGTTTAATTAATCTAAATCTAGAATATGATCTTGGGATAGATTTCATAATAGAAATCATAAAAGTTATCTAACAACCAGGTCCCGAAGGCTATCTGTTGTTGGTCACGAAGTCGTAAAACCTGTTCATGAATTTTTTCGTTTCAGGCAGGCTGCTGCAACAATGGAACCCCACCATTCTCAACTTGATTCGAAAAAAGCAGAATGCTAGCCGTGTAACAGACTTCGACCTATATCTTGCTGCAACACTGTCTATAAGGCTGTCTCTAAGCTTTTTGTTGGACGTCTAAAGCAAGTTTTGTCTAAAAAGCCTGAAAAAAAGATTATTGGTGGAAAATATGCTTATGGCAACTGAATTGATACAATGCTATAATTGAGAAAAAATATTAGTAAGAGATCAATGCTAAAAATGGACCTAAAAAGCCTTGATTCCATTAACTTGTTTTTCACTGTCTTGATCCTACGTGATTTTGATTTTTCTAGTTTTCACTCATAATATGTGTTTTCAAAAATATCACTAAGTTGTTTTTAAGGAAAAACGATTTTTGACTACCTGAAATATTGACCACCACATGGCTAGTCATACAGACTAAAATGATGTATATTTAATTAGACGAAGTATATGTTATGCAATGCAATATCTTTCAACTTAATGATATTTGTAGTTAACGTCACGATCTTAATTTTATTAATCTATAAAGTAACGTAGACATCAAAGATATTAACTAAGTTTAATTCTTTTATTTAAAATCTGACTCATCCGACAATAATTTAACTAAAACTTGACATATCATGACAAAGGAAAAATAAGAGAAATTAGTTAATTACACTTTGGTATATCGTATTTTAATTGATGAATGGAGAATTAAACGAAGTTAACATCTCAGACGTCCAATTTAATTTTTGGATAATAAAATTAAGTTCATGATATTAACTACATAATATCATAAGTTAAGAGATGCTATCATAAATGACATATATTTCGTGCAGTGAAATATATATTAATTTGGTTTGCATAGTTAACCATGTGATAATTAATACTTTAAATAGTCCGTAATCATTTTTCTTATTTTAATAATAAAATAAATATATGATTTGTAAACAATACAAACACAAATCTAACATTATATTGTATCTTAATAATTGTAAAAAAAAATGTTACGCACTAACTTAAAAAAAAACACAACTATATTTTCAATATTGATATGAAAATAAAATTTATATACTTGAAGAGACCAACAAATGATATAAATCAAAAAATTTAAGGTAATTTTCTCAAATGATCTTAATATAGTTTTTCCCCCAAACGAATATATAAGAAGGAAAATAATCAAAATATGTTTTATTAAGAGAGAAAAAACATTTATATCCGTACTTTATAGATATACAAATATAAATAATTATTTAAAATAATAAAAATATAGTTTCTGAATTATACGTGTTGAATTTAATTTTTTCTAGTTTTTGAATTATTTTTGAATTTTTATTTTGAAATTCAAAAAAATGAAATTGTTTTAAAAAATTATTATAAATTTAAGTATTTATTTAAAATCTAACCCTCTGGATATAAATGGTAAATCTCTGAATAGACATTTTTTAAGTTTTATCACAAAAATAGAATTCAAATAAAAATGATCAATTTTTTTTATTTTAAAATATTTTTTTTTTTAATTTTAAGTCTCACTCACCGCATATTTACACCTTTTAATAAAGTATATTTTGATCATTTGTTTTATTAAATACTATTTTTGTGACAAAAAAATTTAGATCTATCTTAAAATATTTTTCAAACATAAACTCTAAATTGAATATTAGTTAATACTCTGGTATAGATATCTATTTACTTTTTAAGAAACATTTTTTCATATTATTTTTCATGTACTATATTACGTTAAAAAATTACTAGTAATCTTAAGATTTTTTCAAATTTTTAAGCTAAAAACAAAATTTTAACAAATACATAGTGGACAAATTCGCGCGGGTAACCCCTAGTAGATAATATACCAAAACAAACTCTTATCACTCTGAGAAAGATGATAACATAAAGAGAAGAGAGAGAGCCAATAACGTCTCTTCATTTCTTCTTCCATCATCTCCTCCACAATGTCCGGTTCATCTCTACCTCTCCCACCACCACCGCCACTTTCCTTCCACTCACCGCGCCAAACCAAACCCGCCACTCTTCCACCTTCACCCCACCAAACCCAACTCCCCAAACACCTTCCATCCGCTCCCGCCTCAGCAGAATCTGCCAAGACGGAAACCCACAACTCGCACGCCAACTGTTCGACGCAATTCCCAAACCAACCACCGTCCTCTGGAACACCATCATCATCGGCCTCATCTGCAAAAATCTCCCCCACGAGGCTCTCCTCTTCTACTCCCGGATGAAAAAGACTGCTCCTTTCACCAAATGCGATGCTTACACTTACTCCTCCACGCTCAAGGCCTGCGCTGAGACCAAGAACTTGAAGGCTGGTAAGGCCGTGCATTGCCATTTGATACGGTGTTTGCAGAACTCGAGCAGGGTTGTGCATAACTCTCTGATGAATATGTACGTTTCTTGCTTGAACCACCCCCCTGGAAGTGAATATGATGTGGTGCGTAAGGTTTTTGATAGTATGCGTAGGAAGAATGTTGTGGCGTGGAATACGTTGGTTTCTTGGTATGTGAAAACAGGGAGAGATGTAGAAGCGTGTAGCAGTTTGCGATTATGATGAGGATGGAGATTAAACCGAGTCCTGTTAGCTTTGTTAATGTTTTTCCCGCGGTGGCGAGTTCGAGAAGTGTTAAGAAAGCTAATGTCTTTTATGGTTTGATGCTTAAGTTGGGAGATGAGTATGTGAAGGACTTGTTTGTGGTGAGTTCGGCTATTTCTATGTATGCAGAGCTTGGTGATATTGAAGCGTCACGGAGAGTATTTGATTCTTGTGCAGAGAAGAATATTGAGGTGTGGAATACGATGATAGGCGTTTATGTTCAGAATGATTATTTTCTTGAAAGTATTGATCTTTTTCTTGAAGCAATAGGATCAAAGAGATTGTTTCTGATGAAGTAACGTTTCTCTTGGCAGCTAGTGCTGTTTTCAGGGATGCAGCAGGTGGAATTAGGTAGACAGTTTCATGGTTTTGTGAGCCAAGAACTTTCGAGAGCTACCGGTTGTGATATTTAACTCGTTGATGGTGATGTACTCGAGGTGTGGCACCGGTGCCCGAGTCTTTTGGAGTATTTGTCTCAATGGGAGAGAGGGATGTTGTATCTTGGAACACAATGATCTCTGCATTTGTCCAAAATGGCTTAGATGATGAAGGATTGATG
>CAJHQP010012790.1:0-11045 GCA_905132765.1 Moricandia arvensis | reverse complement strand
ATCAACATCAATATTTCCCAGAGCTTCATTTTCTAAATCTAAATCATTTTCCTCCTGAATTGCTCCTCTACTAGCCTCATTCACCGTAGGATCCACCTTAGGTTGTCTAGTAGCTAAGATGATGTCAGTACCTGGATTTTCCGTTGTTTCCATTTGTTTCTCCACTCCTGGCTCCCTTGAGCCCCCCTCCTCCATGTCCTTTTTCTTGTAAGTGGGTCCTGAGGCCTGCAACTGCCTCTGTCCTGAATCCCTACCTGTCTCAAAACGTGATGACCTCCTTTCCTCTCCATAAGCACGTGCCATGCGTTCTCCCCCTCTCCTCGGCTCTCTGTCCATTGTCTTGCTCCATTTTGAATAACGTTCCTCATAGGCCTTATCCCTTACCCTTCCCTGGTAAGTTCTCTTCCCTCTTCCCCCTTCCTTGTCCTCTTGATCTCCCTGAATTACCGCCCCTTTGTAACTAGAGCTCCTCTCGTCTCTCCTTCCCGAGTAAGAATCTCTGTTGTCTCTTCCTCCACTCTCAGTTTCCTTTGAGGTGGGACAATGATGTTGGTCATGACACAAACTGAAACAGGTTCTGCAATATCCAAAAAGTCTTTCATAGCGCAGAGAGATTATGGTTTCCTCTCCCCCATGAAACTCTACTGATGTCTCGAAAACCAGTTTCTGATACCCATCCACTGTGACACTGACTCTTCCCTCATGTTCATCCACCTCTTGAATCTCTCCCAGTGCTCTCCCGATACATTCAAACGTTGGTGTGGCCCAGTAATGAAGGGGCACCCCCAGGATTCTCACCCAAAACGTAATCGCAGATGGATAGCCTCTGTCTACTACTGGTTCCCACCTGACCAGTGAGATCATCCAGTAGTCAAAGTGGTATGGCTGTAGCCTCAGCACCTCCTCTATATCTTCCTCTTGCTCAAAATCAAATTGGAATCTCCCAAGACCCAAGTCTGTCCCGACAACCCTCTCATCCACCTTCCAAATCTTTGGCATCATGAGTATCAATCCCTTGGTATCCTGTTGGTTGGGATTCATGCACCGACCAATCAGAGTCTTGGAATAACCTTCAATAAGATCAGTGTTATCAAACCGAGGAACCGAGATCTTCAACGTCTTGGACATATCTTCCTTCTTCTTAGAACCACCACTCCTCCCCACTATGCTCCCTTGAGACATCTTCCCACAGTGTAAGAAGAAAAAGATAACTAGATAAAACGAGATCGTTGAGAACTGTTGAATTGGTGTGATGATACCAGAGAGAGCCAAGCCTCTATTTATACAGAGACGTCGAGATCCCTTAAATCCTTTTCCAAAATCCCAGTGATTTACTTTCCAAAAGAAGATCCACAATCTTGTTTCATTACTTTCCAAATGTCCAGAATTGTGACTAAGGAGGATCCAAAGGAATCCCCTGTGATGATGGTACGAATCAGTCATCATGAGTATAATCCACCATGATTTGCGCTCTCCACATTGTAATCTTTCCTGCTCTGCAACCTTTTGAGTCCTCCTCCCACTCTCCACATACCAGTGAGTCATACACCTGTGTTGACTTACCAAAAGTTTCCTCTCTTTCCTTTCCACAATCTCAGCTTCGTATCTGTGAGTTCTTGCATTCCAACCTTCCAAAAATACTCTCCAAAATATTAGATTTTCCTCAACTGAGTCCTTCACATAATTGGATTGAATCCAAAACCTTAATGCCACCGAAACCCTAACAGCTTCATCGCAAGAGAGAACACCTTCCCTCCTCGGAAACGGCCACCGCTCCATCACACAGCCAATCCTGACGAAGATTCTGTGTGGATAGAAGCTCGATTCCGATTCTCCATTGATGTATCCCCAAGAGCCCCAAAGCACTGGTAATGAGAAACCCCAAGCAGTCTTCCCACGCCGATGGTTCCCAATCGACATTGCCATCATCAATCCATCGTTTCCCTCGTTCCCCTCCGTCATTTCCCCATGAAAAACCCTTTGCTTGTGATGATAATCCGTCATATTGAAACCCTAGACAAGTTCATCGCCGTCTCCAACTTTAACTACTCTCTTTTATATACATTTTAATTATATTAAGTAATTTGTAGTTTTATTAATGAAAAAAATGAATAATATTTTTTGTAAACTATTATCTAATTTTCTAAAGATCCTAAAAATAATTTTAATGATGACACATATCATAATTTACCTTTTGTAATGTTTCTCAAATAATACATAATGAATTATACACACCAAAATTATATATCATACACATAAACAGTCACAAAACAAACAAAAAGGGAAACAAAAACAATACATAGTTATATTTTACTGATTTTAGATGGTTAAGAATAGCAAAAAATTATCTTTGTGTCATTTCTAGATGTGAGTATTTTAAGGAAAGCTACACTCCAAACTTTGTTTAGACATTCAAACTTCACAAAACTAACTTAGACGAACCCATTTAGAAACATAAGTAAATTACCAAATTATAAAATCATATATATATATATATGTATATATAACTATCATAAAATAAAAATATTTTGAAACTATTATATAACATAAATATGTAAAACTATTCTCAGTATTTAAAGGTTAATATTTATCAAAAATTGATATAAAAATAGAAAGTATCATCTAAAGAATATAGACAGATTCGAAACACTTTTCTATGCTTTTTTATAATAGGTGATGGGTAAATAATACAACATGTTTTTGACAGAAGAAAAAATCAATTTTTTTTTCAATAAAATGATTGCAAGAAATATATAATTCTAAGTAACTCATGAAACTATATGTATTGGTTATGTATTTAGTTTTTATGATGATGGATCCACTTCAAACCGATCTTTTTTTTTTGCAAGTCATTAAGCAGTTACATCTTTTAAGTATCAAGAAATAAAAGAACTTTCTAAAATGAAAGTTTAGATTTAAATTCTAAAGATATAGAATTTTAATGATTACAGAATTTTGAATAATTTGTATGTATTTGAAAAATAATTTAATGGAGTTTAAAAATTGCAGGGAGCTTTACATATTAGCGTGTTTGTTACATTTTGCTTTAACGGTAGATTCTTAAAAATTGCATGAAGCGTTACATATTAGTGTCTAATTTAACTTGACAGTTTCTTTTTAGTAGTGATGCAAATATCGCTAAAGCAAAAATGTAACAGACCCATTAAAATGTAATGTTCCGTGCAATTTTTAAACTGTATTAAATTAGTCTTCAAATACCAACTAACTATCCACAAGTACATAATCATTAAATGTCTATATCCTTAGAATTAAAATCTAAACAACCATTTTTAAATCTAAAATGTAACGCTAACAATACTTTAATGAGCATCAGTTCTAGCTCCTCAAATGGCATATATGTTAAATTTTTGACCTATGAAGAAACATTAATGTAGATCTATGAAACCACAAACAAAAGAAATAACGTTTTGCAAACCATTTGCTCACCATATGAAGATCAATCAGCTTCCCCATCTGCCTCACCAATTTTTCTATGTTTTCATCAGTATCAGGGATCACGGTTGTGATTTGAGATAAACCCTCTTTCTCAGAAGGACCAACAACTAGACTCTAGAGCAATAACATCAACAACTTTCACAATACTCTTTGAGAGAAAACAGAACAGCAGTATCCATGTGAAACTTATAAAAGCAAGAGTGTCTGCATAGTAACCGGATGTTATAATCTCTCCTAGAGATAACTGAGGTTATTAGATTGAGAACTCCAGGGACGTTGGCCACAAGTATAGATAACGTGTGGGAAAGGATACCATTTGACTACAACAACTTAATCAGTTATACATTCATTTTGACTTCAAAATGAATAATTCTATGTAACAGAGCAATCTATCTTACATCTTTGTTGTAGACCACTCCCCAATGAGCGTTAAGGACTGATTGGAAATTACTATAGGGCTCCAGTGGATAAACTTCACTCTACAATAACGTCAATCCACAGACGGAGCTTAGATATGTAGAGCATAGAAAGAACAAATAAAGAAAAGCTGATGTTATCTATACCCCAGAGAATCCATTGCACTTTCCCGTCAATGCTCGTTTTTTTCTCTGCAACAGTCTCATGAGATGTTGCTGAAAATCCCAAATATGGAGTAGTTTCTCCCATATTTTCACGTCTCAGAGAAATCTAGCGAGTTAAACAGTAATACAACACCGGTTTGTAATGACAAAAACTGGTTAGTGAAGACACTGACTACAGTCACTAAACACACAAAAGTTGACTACATGGAACAATCAAGACGTCAATATGTTATGTTGAAGTTAAAACGGTAATTTTAATGTAGCATTGACTCAACCATTTACAGAATTTCTTGAGTATTACCAAAGACAATGTGCATTCAAAACTTCCAAGTGACATTGTAGATGTACATAAAATCAAAGAAGTCGCTAGAAGTCACTAAAATATCATGGAACATGTGAATTTGAAAGTATAGATTATAGTAAGAAAATATATATTTCTTATGGTATTTTAAAAGTAAATAAATGAAAACCAAAAAATTGTAGACATTAAATGTAAGACCCGATCCTGGTCCATTGAACCCCAACCAGATCCAGGTCTTAACCTAAACAATACTAAGGATGATTCCGGTTTTAAGCCAATAGTTCCTAAGTCATTTTAAGCAAACCGAGGTTCATTCATTTCAAAGTTAGAATCAATATCAAATAAGGGGCAAACAGATTATATAAATATAAACCAAAGTGATACAAAGTATTCATGTGATCGAAGTTGCACAATAGGCTATCATAAGTTCATAACTAAAACGTTTCTACCCCTTAACCCACACACACATCCATCCCGGCTTGAGTCCTCACGGTTCCTTGGCCTTGCCACGGTCCATGTCCTTACCTGAAACCACACAAACAAAATAGCATGATATTATGTCCGATAACCTAACCACAACCTAAGCAATTGCATGGTTCGGTGCCTAAAGACCATCTTAGACCAATTCTGACCTTTTTTCAAAAGTGGTCCAAAAACTAAATAAAATTCATGAAAATTTGTGATAAATCCTAACTAGAAGGAATCCATGATCGGATTCACCAGAAACCGTCCCGGACCCTATGATCCGACCCAATCAGCCCAAGGACCAAAATATCGTTTTTGAGCAAATCATGTCCAAATCGTGTCTAGTCTTTTCCAATAATTCTTATAAATCCTAAAACTTCTATTCCCAAGTTTTTAAGCCAAACAAACACGTTTAGAGTATTTTGGAGATCATGGAACCCAAACTGGCCGATAAACTGTCCAATGGAACCATGCTTATGCTTGGTCCATGGGAAGGCCGTCCTGATCACCAAACCCTCATAAACATAACAGGAGAAGAAGATATAAGAAGTATACAAACGGAAATGGGCGTGATCAGAGTTCCAGAGATCATAAACCACATGTTCCCACACATTGGTCCATGCCCCTGGTTTACATGATCCACACCACTAACCTTAGAGGATCTATCCTTCTGTCCACGATCCTTCTCCTTCTCCTTACCACGATCCCTTTGTCTGGTATCCATGTCTGCGCCTTGATCTTCACAGAACTCACACGGTTGGATAGATCACACGCCTTGATACTCACACGGATTCAACCTTCAATAATCGGTTCTTCTTTCTCTCTTTTCTCTCTGGATTTTGGCAGAGGTTTGCCTTGTGTTTCTGACTGATTAATTTCGTGCAGAGGGTCTTATATTTATAGGGGAAAGGCATGGTAACTGCCTCTGGGCGAACAGGCACGAATTTGGGGCACAAAACTGCCCAAAACCGCCAAACTGCCCATTCCCACCCTTTCTGCCCAAAACCGCCCAACTGCTCTTTTTATGCGTGTGGGCTTCCTGGTACAAGGCCCATTCGTCCTCCTGAAGCCCTGATTCACTTGCCAAGACCCACGGGCCCTTGATGGGTCAGGCAAGACCCATGACCACCCATGACCCGTCCATACCGGCCCGGACCATAACACTTCACCGAGCTGAGATGAGCTGACCACTAGCTGCTCCAGCTGAGTGAGCTAGTCCATCAGCTCCAGCTAGCTGACCTTCCTGGAGTGAGCTACCACTGAGCTACTCCTAGCTGGTTGAGCTCCTTCCAGCTGGTCCGAGCTTCATCCGCGCATCGTCCAGCTGCCTAAACTCTTGTCCAGCTACCTAAACTCTTGTCCAGCTACCTTAAGCTTCCCGGAGCTACCCAAAGCTTACCCGGAACTTGGTTGAGCTGCCTCAAGCTGTCCTGAGCTGTTTTGAGCTTCTTCCTTACTCTTTCCAGCTGTATTAAGCTCATTCCTACCTTTCCTGGTTAAGTCTCAGCTTCCTGATGCACTTAACCTGCTTCCCGGACCATGATACCTCATGGTTAGACCCTAAGGCCTTGCTGGTACATTTTCCTGTACCATGGTCCGTCCCAACGATCCTGTCTAGGATCGGGGACATGACATTAAACATGTCTTAGTGATAATCAAACAGAAGGATAAGAATTTGTAGAATGAAGGAAATCACATTTTCGTGGTTGCAATTACTTTTTGTTCTTACATTCTCAAATACAATGTTGGTTTTTTAGTTTCATGCTTAACAGGTGGTTCTCGATTTTTTATCATATTATAACATTACTCAAAATTATTACTTCATAATTGGAAAGATAAAAATATCACGTAGTTGTTCTTTTCCAATTATATGTCATTTTGAACCTCCGAGAATTGGATTGAACAATAAGAGGAAATGATGCAGCTGTCATGAAAAGAGAATCAACTCGGGCCTTTCAAATGCTGAGTTATCCCAATTATTTTTAAATAAAACCCAAAACAACTGATAATATGACTCAAAATTTGCTCAACTTGTAGATATTGACGATGCAAAAATATTAAAAAAGCATAATCACTCTCGCGGCTCTGGGTGTAGGAACCTGAGGTCGATGAAAATTAGCAATGTGTTATACTCCATATTATTGTTTTCATTCCTGTACACGAATCAGGGAAAACATATTGATCTTCAAGTACAGAATCATAACCAATGTACGAAGATAATTCTGCCAAGATTCAGCACGCATGACCAGTGTCTTGGTCAGATTCTTACAGACATTCACTTTTTTTGAATGTTAGAGAGGAACCTGCAAATTCAAACTGCTTGTAATTAGTGTGGTCTAGCAATTAATAAAAGTTGCTAGATAAGTCAATTGTTGATTAAACAAAATATATGACACCATCAATAAGAATGCATAATGTTTTGTAAAAAGACAAAAGTGTGACATGTAACCTAAGAATCTAAGAAATAGACATTAATTACCTGGACATGAAGTTCAACTTTAGACCTCAAAGTGACCCGATCCATTCCCATTTCACCCTCCCCAAGAAGTTGCCTATCACAAAGGAGGAATATGTAAACAATTTAATGAAATAATATAGTAGAGAAGAGAATTAGCTAGAGAACATAACTACCTGAGGGATAGTTCGCTTGAAAGTACTGAATTTCCCAACAAAGGCATCCAAGATATGTCCTATATACATGTTGCATTAGTTTAGTTAATGGGTGGTGAAGCCAACTAATTCTAAATTACACGCTCACTGAATGTTTACCAGTAGAATCTGTGCTTCATCCATTGACTGCTGATCAACACCTTTCTCGAATTTTGGATCTACCCGGAGTGTGAGAATGGACTTATGATATGAAAACATGGAGATAAATTTTTAGCTGGCACCAACAAATTTGTCGCAAGGAGATAGTGG
Source organism: Moricandia arvensis (assembly GCA_905132765.1). Lineage (NCBI taxonomy): Eukaryota > Viridiplantae > Streptophyta > Magnoliopsida > Brassicales > Brassicaceae > Moricandia > Moricandia arvensis. The sequence continues at coordinate 3,323 of CAJHQP010012790.1, read as the reverse complement.
ACCTAGCATAACTGAAAATCGTTTCTTACCTCCGACAAGCTTTGGGTTGATATTTTTTGCAACAAACACCTTAGTTTCAACACCAGGGTCAAATATTTTTTTTGTCTAGAGGCGCAGCAAGCCCATCCAAAACACTTAGGCAGACCGGAGTGTCCCTGCAGTGGAAAATATTAGTTACGCATTGTTTTCAAAATAGAGCAATGACATATATGTTCAAAAGGCACTCAAAATAATTGACACATCAAACATATACCTATCAATCCGTATGGTTTCCATGAGGCGTTGAGTGCTCTGAGGCTCTTTTTAAAATGTTGACTTACAACATGGAGTCCTTGTTAAGGCTTTTTCAAGAACAACGACCAGCCTTGAAAACAGCAAGGAGGATTAGGATAGATGAGTTCGCCATTCTTCTGGGAAGAAAAAATCGAATGTTATTTGGATTTGTGAGGATGATTTTTACGGGTATGTAAACTAACCTTTTTATAGTTGTAGAAGCACGGCCTTCAATAGAGGGTGATGCATTGAATGAGAAATCGTGGTTGTAGTGGGTTTAAGGAGTTAAGAAGGTTGTTAATGGAAGTGAATCAAGTCATCCCGTAACGGCTCTAGGGAGATGAAAGGAGATGAAACGACACCATGACATCTGGATCCAGGGAATCGTCATCACGATTTGTCTCAAAACGATGATATGAACGCTATAAATCTAAAAGTCGCCATTGTTGAAGGAGAACTCGACAATCGGCTTAGATTTTAATTTCTTTTCTCACCCCAAATAACCTAAATTAAGCCCAACAATGAACAACAAATAACCGAATATAAAGCCCAATAATGAAGACATGCAGCCAAATTCGAAAGCAACAAAGTTTCAAAAAAATTAGACACTTGGCCAATCATGCTCATATGTTATGGATGAGGTGGCACATTGGGGAGAGAAACAAATCTATTTTATTGTAATATATATATATATATACTAGGATAGGCCCGCCCTGCTGGCGGAATGTAAAAAATATAATAGTTTCATCTCAATTTGTGAAAATTATTTTAAAATATATTTATTATTCAGTTTTGTTATTTTTATTAAAAATGTTAATGGACATTATTGCTTGGCGAGAAGTTATAGATTGTTAGTGGTGCTTAATGCTTATTTATATTGTATTGAAAATGTTAGATCCTAGCTATGTATAGTGGGCTTGGATGTATTTGAAGGGGTTGTGGATGGGTCTCGGATGCTCGGTATAGTGGGTTTGGATGGGTGTGGATGGGTGATAATGGACATCTGCAACTCTTAGGGTTGAGGAACAAGGAAAATCGCATGTCTTCCTTACACTCTGAGCTAGAAGCTCTGCATTGGGCGATGGAGGTAATGGCTGAGAACATGACATGTCAACATTTCGGGACGGACTGCAAGGAAGTGATAGCGATGTTGCAATCTCCACAAGAGTGGCCGAGCTTTTCGACGGAGATGGAAGAGGTGTTTGCACTTAGCCAAAGATTTGATGATTTCAAGATCTCCCATATTCCAAGACAATTGAATCAGAAGGCATATGGTTTAGCTAGGATTGCTCGCTCCTTTTATCGTTCTTTACTATTTATTGGTTGTTTTGTTCCGGTTTGGATTCCCATACCACCTCATGTCTTTGAGTAATATAAGAGCCGCTTGTTGTAAAAAAAAAAAGAGTAGAGCCCTTAGTGATTCTCAAATATAATACATTTAGAATATATTTATAATTATTATATTTTTATATGATATTATGATCAAACTATACTGTAAATTTCAATGCACCTAAATATCAACTTGTAATTTAAGTAATAGGAGCGAACAATATTGAACTTACAGAAAAATTAGGGATACTATTTTTTCAGATGTTGTCAACTATTGGCACAGTCGTAGTATTTGTAGTAGTTGGTTTTATGCAATGAGCCTCTCTAATATCCCTACTTGATATTTTCCAAGAGTTATGTGAATTTATTGTGAATTTTATTATTATTTTCTTGAAACTCAGGATAACCATTTTAACGAAAAAACATAGCAAACTCCAGATGAGGAGAATTTTTTTTTTAAAGAACATTGATGCCTAAGCATTGTTCAAAGAGGAAATCTGACTCTAGATATTCAAATTTTCAAAAACCAACATTGATGCCTAAGCATTATTGAAAGAGGAAAACTGACTCGAGAAACTCCATCATGTCACTTAAACCTTTCTTGCCTTCTTACCACATTCAAAGTTGTTGAAGACTTTCAAAGTTGTTGAAAGGCGAGGCTTCTTGGTGGCAGGGCCACTGGAGTATGTTCCTGCAGATGAGGTTTCCAACCGTTCATTACCTTTGATGCCAACGTTAGGAAGGGCTGAGATGTTCCCAGGCAAGTTGTCTCCGTCATCATCGTCACCATTCTGATTAACGAGAAACACATATCATTACTTGCTTTCTACGAAAGAACCCGGATGAATTAAATGGGGGCATTTTACGTCGACGACAAAGTGAGGCAGTGGCAGACAGTCACGCTCATTCATGCGAGAGATAGTGAAGGTCTGATGGTTGTCAGTGAAGTTGTACATGTCTACCCTAACCTGGAAGATGTATGTCTTACCAACTATATCTGCAATAAAAGGAGGTGGTTGAGTCTCCTATGGGTTAACTCCCTCTCCAAACGTTTTAATTACAAATATATGTGATAAGATATGAAACATGTTGGATGATACTACATACCATTAAATAACCAGCTTCATAGGTGTGCATGTTATGTAGTCATCTTTCCATCGAAAGCCACAAATAAACCCTCATCCGTGTCGTCAGCAATGCTCATCTCCACCCGGTACCTTGTAATAAATTGTATGAAAACCATGTTGATTGTATGGATGAGGTGGCACATTGGGGAGAGAAACAAGTCTATTTTATTGTAATAGATTCCTAAGATCCGATCTAATCCTTTATATGCATATATATATAATATATATGTGTGTGTGTGTGTGTGTGTGTGTGTGTGTTTTTAAGAATTATACTTTTCTTCTCAACCACATCAACAATTATCAATCGTGCGTGATCCAGATGGATCTGTTACGATTGGCATATCATGATTTATATGGGAGAAAAAAACGAGGTGTTTGATGTTGAGATATGATGGGAAGATCTTATCAGAGCTGAAGATGCGAAGCTTGGGAACATTTGTTGAAGATTGTGTTTAGGGTCCAGCAGGCCGTACAGTCTGTACGGGTCGACCTTACCGTCTGTACGGATCGATTGTACATCGACCAAAGGCGAGATTTACCCGGATCATATAAAATTGTAAATTAGCTAGGTTTAACCCTTCTACCTTACTGATC
>CAJHQP010012789.1:0-11054 GCA_905132765.1 Moricandia arvensis | reverse complement strand
AGTACTTTTTTATTTGGGCTCCGGAGACAGTCCAATTGGCATGGTCCAAAATGGGTTTAGTACAATTTAGGTTTGGATGTGTATGCTACCCCTTCCAATAGTAGCGTCATCAGTGCCGAAACAAACTGGATGTTGTAAATTTGCTCCACATCAGTTTGCGGGGGCTGACAATTCTAACTAGCGCTGGGATTATAAATCGAACCGAATTTTCTGAACCGAACCGAACCGAGAATTAATTTATTCGGTTTGTACTCATTAAAAAGCTTAAACCGATCGACAACATCTAACATTGCATTCAGTTATCTCGGTTCGGTTTGCTATAACCGAAAAGTTAACCAATTTAAAAAAAATCTACATATCTCACTTTAAGTCATCCTAAACCTAATCTTCTTCATTTTCATTCTCTCTTCTGAAACGGCGGAAGTCTAAGCCTCTTCGTTTCATAACAACTCTTTCTTAATTTCATCTTCTTTTTATAGCATCTCTTTCTTGACTTCATCTTCCACACGTGGTTTGTTTAACATGTATAGATCTAATTTGTCTTCTTCTACTTCTTTGTCTTTTTCATTTCTCTGCCTTTTTAATTACGTAGACTGTTATTTTTCTTTCGTTTTTGAAGTTTTAGCAACCTGGCCCACTTTGTGGGTTTCATTTTACTTAGGGTCATATACTTTATATTATTTTGATCGTGGCTGGTAAATATTTCTCATTGCTAGTAGTGTCTTTAGAAATTTAAAAATGTGAATAGGATAATGCTTAAAAGACATAAGTGTTAGAGTGTTTAAGTGTTTATATATAACTGATTGTGACTTTTTTTTGTTTGTGCAGATAGATTCAACTTCTTTTATGATCAGAACGATGGAATGCTTGATGATGAAATTCAAGGCGAAGAAGCTTAAGAACCATCACTTGCTGGAAAGAAAAGAAAAGAAACTGCTCTTCCACCAAAACCAAGGAAGAAAATTGCTCATAGAGCAAAGGTATGGGAATTCTTTATCCAAAAAGAAGATGATCCTACACAATGCAACTGTCGTTTCTGTGGTATAGAGATAGGTTGTGATATTAAAGCAGTTGGAACCAGTCCCATGATAAATCACATAGCACGTTGCAAATTGTATAAGGCTGATCAAGAGAGTAAAACTCAACAAACGTTGACTGGGAATAGTAGTGGTCCAGCCTTAGCCGTTAGATATGATGCTACCCTTTTTAGAAGATCAGTGAATGAAATTATCGTTCTTAATGAGTTGCCGTTTGTTTTTGTAGAATCAGAGAGCTTTAGGCGTTTTTGCCATAATGTACTTCCAATGTACACAATTCATTGTAGAAAGACAGCTATTGAATACATCTTTGCTAGATTTGTGCAAGATAAAACAGTTTTGAAGAAATTATTCAGCTGTCATAAGCAGAGAGTGTCGCTAACGACAGACATATGGATAGCGCCTACTACCTTGGTTAGTTATATGGTTGTCACTTCGCACTGGATTGATGCAAATTAGGTATTGTAGAAAAAGGATCCATAGCTTCAAGCCTGTCACATACCACAAAGGAGATACAATCGCTGAACATCTAATTTCATGCTTAGAAGAATGCGGTATTGAAAAGGTATTCACAATGACAGTGGATAACACTAGAGGAAATGATAAGGCGTTGAAGTTATTCACGGATTGTCTGCGGCTGAAGGGAGAAACTGCCTTAGTTAAAAATGGTACGTATGTGCATATGCGTTGCGGTACTGACATACTTAACCTGATTGTAAGAGATGGTTTAGCACATGTGAGACAAGTATTATCGCCATACGCAATGCTGTAAAGTATGTGCGATCGTCTGGATCAAGATTGAAATCGTTTGAATTACGGGTTGAGTTCAGGAAAAATTTCAAGAGGCAGCTTATCCATGGACTGCACTACTCGTTGGAACTCGACATACCTTATGTTGACAGCTGCGATTAAACTGAGAGTTGCTTTTGAGAAGATGTTGGCTGAAGATAAGCTCTATAATGAGTACTTCTTGGAATTGGATGAGAATGGACTCAAAAGGGTTGGACCACCAATTTCTTATAGTTGGGATGAAGTTCAAAGATTAGTGAAGTTTTTCAAAATCTTTTTCAGCAGTACTTTGGCATTTTCAGCATCTAAGACATTAACTTCTTCCATCTGTTATAAAGAAATCCTCATTATTGAAAATAATCTGATTTTCTTGAGTAATCACAAAGATGAATTAGTTAGAATGGAAGCAGCAAGTATGAGAGAGAAGTTTGAGAAATATTGGGATGATATTTTGAATATGAACCCACTAGATATTATTGCTAGTGTTTTTTATCCAAGGAACAAAATGAAGTTTGGTTCACATTCTTTTGACAAGCTTTATGGGAAAGATAGTCTAGAAAGTAATCACCTTAAATCATCTATTAAGAGTGTTATGCGAGAGCTGTATGACGAGTATGTTTTCTTAAGAAAGTCAGCTGATGGTGAGAGTGCTGGAACTGGAAGTGAGCATGATGATTTTGAGCATCCAAGTGTTGTTTTCGATTTATCTGATGAGGATGAGTATGAGAGGATGGATTCTCTGTACTCAGAGATGGTTAAGGAGACAGCAGATGATGAAATAAGCATTGAATTAGACATATATTTGTTGGAAAAGCATGTGCCACGAGAAGACAACGGTTTAGAGTTGAATTATGATATCTTATCTTTGTGGAAACGTAACAACTCTAAATACCCAATCCTGTCAGAGTTTTCTAGAGACGTAGGTTGCTTTCTAATTAGCTTTTAATACTAGTGGTCAGATACTAGATCTGTATAGAAGTTGTTTAACGCCTTACATGGTTGAAGCTTTGGTATGTTCACAACAATGGATTCAAAATTCCATTTTTGAAGCGAAGCTTGCTTCCTTGGTGCAAATGTTTGAAGAACTGGCTTTCCATGATGGATTGGGTAACTTTATTTTGTTTGTTTTATGTTTCTTCATTGTTTGTTCTTCACTAATGTGTTTTTTATGAGTTTGCAGAAGCTGAAGGTACTGCTTGAGAGACGTAAGTGCTCACGTGAAACAACTGAATGTATTTTGGTTCTTTTTGTATTTGATTCAGCTTGAGTTACAATGTGTGTTTGGTTAAGAACTTAGGAGTTCTAGATGCAAGTTATTTTATGGTTGTGAATTTGGAATGTGATCATCTTTGAACACAAAATTACAACATAGGTTTGAAACAGTTTTCGAAGGCATTGTAACATACCAATATGTGTTGCAAGTGCAATTAAATTTGGTCTATCCAATTAAAACGTCTTAATTAAACAAAATCACATAATTTGATCTAAAAAAACTGGGTTTTATGATTTAACAAATTAACCGTCTATGCCGAACTATACCGAATTAACCAAAATTTATTGAACTAACCGAAGATTACCGAACTAACTAAAGGTCACCGAAATTATAAAGAAAGTACACTGGAATTATTAATTTCGGTAACAAATTTTGGAAACCAAAGTAACCGAAACCGAACCGACCCAAACTATTAATTGATTTGCTTCAATTCGGCAATTTTTGCTTATTCCGAAATAACCGAAGAACCGAAGTACCCGAATAAACCGAACTCGCATGCCCTAATTCTAATAATATCTAGTACATGTAAACGAGATAGAACATTCTTGGTCGTTCTGTCTCTGATCTTATCCAATTAGGATCTACATCTTTCTTTCCTATGTTATATAAAGACCTCTTGTAACCGAATAATGTAAGGAGAATGAACTAAATTTTTTTTTACAGATCTCACCAATACCTCCTTTTTGGCCCTCCTTATTTACCAAAACCAATACTGCTACCAATAGCTACTGTGGACAAGACCAAATTATTGCTTCTTTAGGTCCATCACTGGGGATACATGATCTCCATACCAAATCCTATGATTTACTCTCCTTTCCTAAACCCTCTTTATTCTCTTTTTAAAACATGTTCCCTCCTTTCTTTGTAATTTATCATTTTTAATTGATCATAACTTATTAGTATATTTGAGTTAGTTTGAGAGTTTTAACGCATCTAGAGAGAATTTTAGAGTAATGGTTTGTGGTTTGAACTAGAAAGGAGTAATGGTTTGTGCATGGGCATGGGAAGATTTATACGAAACATAAGAACCAAACCGCACCAGACCGAAAAAATGAAAAAGAACCGAATTTCATAAATATTTGAACGGATGTTATATTTTTGGAACCAAAGAACTGAAACTGAACTGAGAACCAAAACTATATTCTAATTTTTAAAATATAGTTTATATAATTAAAAAGATTAAGTATATTTAGTTTTGAAATAAAAATATCCTAAAAATACTATTGTAAACTGAATTACCTTGAAAACTGAATTCTCTGATTTTTTTGCTAGAATATTTTAAATAATCTGAATTACTCAATATTTTACCCGAAAACCTTAGTTACCCAATATTTTCTTCGAAAAATCCGAATTATCATAAAATTTATCTAAATTAACCAAAATTATATGAAAAAAACTGTAACTGAATTGGATCCAAATCATAAACAACCGAGCAAATCCTATATCTCTAGAACCAAAAACCGAATTAATCCAATCTAAAACCAAAGATGCTGAGGGGTAGTTTGCTGTGCTATTTCCTTAGGTTTTCAAACACTTACCTCCTTGGTGGGTGTTGCAAAGATGAAATTTCCCATATGAACAAATGGAAGCACTTTGGCATTGCAAGTAATTGTCTTTTCATATGCTTTGTTATATGTGTTATCATAGTAGAAGCCATGGATGTGGCAAGGAAAGGACACCCATGTTTTACTATACAGGTGGGAGTGGATTAAATCATATATTCCATGTGTGATTTGTATATGCAAATTACCAAAAGGATTTACTTCCTATTATGTAAGCAAGGGGATATCATTCATCCATGTATTAGCAGCCTAATGTTGTATATTAGGGTTTTTAACGATCTTAGGAAAGTGAATCACTCCATAACAGCTTGAGTAAAGAATCAAACTCATTATTTAAGTTGATATGTGGTCTGGACATACATAGTTGATGGTACAGAATGCAGAATCAATCATGAACGCAGCTTTCTTTTAAGTTTATAGATGCTTTCACACGCAAATTATGAATCGGAAACAGCACAAGAAATGAGAGTGTTACTTAAACGTGTTGAAAGGATTCCTCGACTCTTATTTATCTATGAGCAGAAGGGAAGCTACAGAATGGATCTCCAAATGCAGCTACATTCCCTGGACGTGAGAACACCACCTGCAGTGTTGTAGAAACGGATGAAGTATTCTTTTAGTGACACTGAAGAAAAAAGGATGGTTACGATAATTAATGGTTATATACTCGTATGTGTTACCTGATAGTCTTCAAGAGTAAGAGTCTTGAAACCAGCTGCACAATAGTCGAAATAATATTCCCACGTCCTTATGAACTTATCATCGAATCCAAGATCCATGATTTGTCTATACAATTTTTTTGGGATATGAGTGTAAATATAAAACTTCCAAACAGAAAAAAAAATAAAAGTTTTTAAATATAGTTTTTACTTTCGATTCTCCAAGAAGTTCTTCCTCCAGCATCTCAATGTTTGGTAGTAATGAATCCCAATGTTCTCAACATTCTCAATACTGTATTTTCTTAGTTGTTAGATAGATAAGAACTAAGAAGAAGAGAGTAGAGAAAATACACCTCAAGCTAAAACTCTGATAAAGAAAAATTAATAAACTTTACCTCATCCTAGAAGAAGAAGCCATGGCAGAAATAACTCTGGCTAAAGAAGGAAGGCATCCACCTGGGAATATGTATTCTTTTATGAAATCTGAGTTTAGTCTGTACTCATTGTAACGCTCTTCAGGTATCGATATAAACTGTTATTTAAAGGTAAACATTTAAAAACGATCAAAGGTTATGCATGCAACCATGATATGTGTTCCAAGGGAACTGTGTTACCTGCAAGACAAAGATGCCGTCTTCTGCAAGTGCAGCTTCACAGTGACTGAAGAATGTATCCATAAACTCATGGCCAACATGTTCTATCATCTCACTGAAACAACATCCAAAACGGTTATTGATGCGGAAGCGTTTGTTATAGCGAGCGTAATATTGTACTAGAAAATTACAATATCGGTAATTTCTTAGCACAATATAATCACTCAACTATATAAGCTATTGAAAATAAAGAACACCAGAGATTTAACGAGGTTCGGCCAAATTTGCCTACTTCCTCGGACACAATCAGAATATTCACTATTATGATCAAAGTGAATTACAAAGAGAGAAAGATACAACAATCTTCTTAATGAGCTAGAAGGATTGTTGGTTTTGGGATGATTTGCAACAATGAGCAGCCAAGGTATTTATAGGAAAATTTTAAGAGGGTTGGTAAGAAGTTGGTGTAGACAAAATGACCAAACCCTCCATTCTTGACTTTGCTCATCACCCATTCCCATTGCCGTCCAAATAGTGGGTTTGACATTCAACAAATCTCCACCTTGGCAAACCCTACTTCTTATATCTTCTCTCGCTCAAATTCTGATCGTGTCTTCAAAATAACTTTAAGCTTTGACAACATTGGTCAAGTTCAAGCAATGTTGGAACTTGATTGCAGTCACCACCTTTGTCATCATATCAGCCGGGTTTTCAGAAGTGTGAATTTTCTGAATTCTAACTCCACCTTCTTCTATAATCTCTCTTACAAAGTGGTGTCGAACGTCGATGTGCTTCGTCCTTGCATGATATACTTGATTCTTTGCTAGTTGAATAGCACTTTGACTGTCACAAAATACATTAACATACTTCTGTATGATTCCTAGTTCACCAAGCAATCCTTGAAGCCAAATTGCTTCCTTTACAGCTTCTGTGATCGCCATGTACTCTGCTTCTGTCGTAGATAGAGCAACCGTTGATTGTAAAGTAGACTTCCAACTAACTGGTGCTTTTGCAAGAGTAAATATGTAACCAGTGGTTGATCGACGTTTGTCTAGATCTCCCGCAAAATCCGAGTCACAATATCCAGTGACGAACTGGTTATTATCTTGCTTGAATATCAATCCAACATCTACAGTCTTCTGAATGTACCGTAGAATCCATTTCACAGCTTTCCAGTGCCCTTCTCCTGGATCATGCATATACCTGCTCACTACTCCAACTGCTTGTGAAATGTCCGGCCTTGTACACACCATAGCGTACATCAAGCTGCCAACCGCATTGGCATATGGCACTTTCAACATGTATTTTCGATCATCATCATTCTTTGGTGACATAGAGGCATCAAGCTTGAAATGAGGAGCGAGTGGAGTACTAACTGGTTTTGAATTTTCATTCATGCCAAAACGCTTTAGTACCTTCTTCAAAAATCCCTTCTGCGTCAAGCTTAGCTTCTTCAGCTCTCTATCTAGTGTGATCTCCATACCAAGAATCTTCTTAGCTTCACCAAGATCCTTCATTTCAAACTCCCCTTTCAATTGAATCTTCAGCTTCTCAATTTCCGTCTGACTCTTGGAAGCAATTAACATATCATCTACATATAGTAGAAGATAAATAAAGGATCCATCTGATAGCTTGCGAAAATACACACAATTATCATATTTGCTTCTGGTGTATTTCAGCCGCATCATAAACTTGTCAAATCGCTTGTACCATTGTCTCGGTGATTGCTTCAAGCCGTATAGCGATTTTTCAAGTTTGCATACTAGGTCTTCTTTTCCAGCAACTTTGAACCCGTCTGGCTGAGTCATGTAGATCTCCTCTTTTAGGTCTCCATGTAAAAATGCAGTTTTTACATCCATTTGGATTAGATCCAAATCCAATTGCGCTACCAAAGCCAACACCATTCGTATAGAGGAATGTTTCACAACTGGAGAAAATACTTCATTATAATCAATACCCTCTTTCTGTGCGTAGCCTTTGACCACCAATCTTGCTTTGTAGCGGACATCATTTTTTTCAGGAAATCCTTCTTTTATTGCATACACCCATTTGCACCCAATTGCCTTCTTTCCCTTCGGTAAACTAGTCAATCTCCATGTTTCATTCTTGTGAAGTGACTGCATTTCTTCATCCATGGCTATTCTCCAATTTTCTTCATCTGAACTGTGAATTGCTTCAGTGAATGTAGTGGGAATACCTTCATCTATAATTGGAAGTGCGTAAGCCACCATATCATCAAAACGAGCAGGCTTCTTTATTGTTCTTCGTGGCTTTCTTCTTGCAATTGGTTCAAATTGCTGAGGAAGTTCTTGGGCTTGAACTTCTTCTTCATCTTCTTCTTCTAATTCTTCTTCGGGCATAGAAGAATCATATTCATCTGCTGGAATCATCATTGTATCAAACTCCACCTGTTTTGAATTTCCATCTTGTTTCTTCATGTTCTCCTTCTTCAGCATAGTAGATTCATCAAAGGTGACATCTCTACTGAAAATTATCTTCTTCGTTTCCGGACACCATAAACGATAACCTTTTATGCCGGAACTTATCCCCATGAAGACTGCTTTCTTTGCTCTTGGATCCAACTTCGACTCCTTCACATGGTAGTATACAGTGGAACCAAATACATGCAAAGACTCATAATCAGTTGCAGGTTTCCCATACCATTTCTCAAATGGTGTTTTACCATCAATAGCCGCTGACGGTAATCGATTAATGAGATGACACGCATATGTAACAGCCTCAGCCCAGAACTCTTTACCCAATCCAGCATTGGATAACATACATCGAACTTTCTCCAGCAATGTTCGATTCATGCGTTCTGCCACCCCATTCTGCTGCGGTGTAGACCTGACGGTGAAGTGTCTTTTGATGCCTTCATCTTCACATAATTTTGAAAATGAATGATTTTTGTATTCTCCGCCATTATCTGTCCGAAGACATTTGATCTTCTTGTTTGTTTGAGTTTCCATCATTTTCTTCCATTTGACAAAGACTTCAAACACTTCATCTTTCTTCTTCATCGCGTACACCCATACTCTACGTGAGTAATCATCCACAAAGGTGACATAGTAGTGTTTCCCTCCTAAAGAGCTTGTTTTGGAAGGACCCCATACATCTGAGTGAACATAATCCATTATGCCTTCAGTCTTATGGATTGCTGTTCCGAATTTCACCCTTGTCTGCTTTCCTTTTGTACAATGTTCACAAAAGTCTAACTTGTAGGCCTGCACTCCTTTCAGTAATCCTTGACTAATGAGTGAATTCAAGGATTTTTCTCCAGCATGTCCCAATCGCATATGCCATAAATTGAATGCTTCGGGACTTTGATCACCACTAGAAGTTGTTGCTGCTATGCCAACTTCAGTATTACCAAGATAGTAATACAAGTTGTTCTTCTGTCGAGTACCCTTCAATACCACACGTGCACCAGAGATGATCTTCATAACACCATCCTTCGATCTCACTTCGAATCCCTTTGATTCTAGGATTCCCACAGAAATGAGATTTTTCGTCAGTTTCGGTACATAGCGAACACCAGTTAAGGTAAAGATTGATCCATCTTGATTTTTCAAACCAATTGAACCAATCCCCAACGTGGTAAGGGCCGTATCATCCGCAGTGTATATGACACCACCTGCAACCTTCTTCAGATCAAGGAACCAATCCCGATGAGGACACATATGATAGCTGCAACCTGAATCTAATATCCATACTCCAAGAGAGTCCGTTGATGAAGTAGCTAGTGAATACTCCGAATCTTCACAGTCAGCTACGTTTGTCTCCGCTATGGACTTCCCTTTATCAGGTTTGCCCTTGTTTTTCAACTTTGGGCAATCTTTCTTCCAATGTCCTTTCTCTCGGCAAAATGCACATTCATCTTTGCCTGGTCTCGACTTCGATCTCCCTTTCTTTCCAGCTTTCCAATGTTGTGGACGGCCTCTTGCCATCAAAGCTTCAGATTCTCCACTTGAGCCTTCTTGCTTGTCTTTCCTCCTTAATTCATAGCTATATAAGGCCGCACATACTTCACTTAGATTTACTTCCGCCTTCCCATGAAGTAGAGTTGTTTCCAGAAACTCGAACTCTTCAGGAAGTGATGCCAACAACATCAAAGCTAAATCTTCATCTTTGAAACTCTCATCCATATTCAGTAGGTCAGTGACCAGCTGATTGAAGCTGGTGATGTGAGCATTCATAGTAGTGCCAGGAGAGTAATTGAAGCGAAATAGTCTCTTCTTCATGTGAAGTTTATTTTGACTATTCTTCTTCAAGAACTTTTCTTCTAACGCCATCCACAATGTACGTGCAGAGGTTTCCTTCGAGAATGCATATCTCTGTTCTCTGGAGAGACATGACCGAATTGTTCCACAGGCCAATCTATTCATCGTCTTCCAATCTTTCTCTTCTATTTCTTCTGGTTTTTCTTCTTCGATAGCGGTGTCTAGACCTTGCTGAAACAAAGCGTCTAAGACCTCACTTTGCCACATTCCAAAATGTCCGGTGCCATCAAAAAATTTCTACCACCAATTTTGCATTCGCCACAGGAGGTCTCGACCAAACAGAGGGTGATGAAATTTTGGCTGATGCGGAACTCTCTTTGCTGGTCTCCATCCCGAACTACAAATTTTCAATAGCTTCAAACTGCTAAGATATCTTTTCTGATGTGGAAGTTCAGATTAAACTGCAACCACAGAGCATACTCAGAATAACCTGGCTCTGATACCAATTGATGCGGAAGCGTTTGTTATAGCGAGCGTAATATTGTACTAGAAAATTACAATATCGGTAATTTCTTAGCACAATATAATCACTCAACTATATAAGCTATTGAAAATAAAGAACACCAGAGATTTAACGAGGTTCGGCCAAATTTGCCTACTTCCTCGGACACAATCAGAATATTCACTATTATGATCAAAGTGAATTACAAAGAGAGAAAGATACAACAATCTTCTTAATGAGCTAGAAGGATTGTTGGTTTTGGGATGATTTGCAACAATGAGCAACCAAGGTATTTATAGGAAAATTTTAAGAGGGTTGGTAAGAAGTTGGTGTAGACAAAATGACCAAACCCTCCATTCTTGACTTTGCTCATCACCCATTCCCATTGCCGTCCAAATAGTGAGTTTGACATTCAACAG
>CAJHQP010012788.1:0-11057 GCA_905132765.1 Moricandia arvensis | reverse complement strand
TCCTTTCACTACTCGAGCGCAAGCACGCTTAACCCTGGAGTTCTAAACAGAAGGGTGGTGACGGGAAAAGGCAAGTCAGCTTTGGTGACATAGGTAGCCAAATCAATTCTCTTAAGCCTTTCCATATATCACAACTTGGGATGTTACGCGAATTGGTAACATCCGAGTTGTGATATGTGGAAAAGTTTAAGAATTGATTTGGCTACCTATGTCACCAAAGTTGACTTACCTTTTCCGTCACACATCTGTTTAGAACTCCAGGTTTAAGCGTGCTTGGGCTGGAGTAGTGAAAGGATGGGTCACCTATCGGGAAGTGATTCGCGATACCGTGTGAGTGAGGCCAAAACACGGGAAAAGGTCGGGTGGTGATTGCAGGGTCAGTAACAATGATTTCGAGCCTTGGAAAAATTAACGCACGGCCGTCAGATGGGATGGGGCCCATGGGTCGGGAGAGCGGGCATGGGTGGCCCCATTAGCCGTGGACGGTCGAGGCGTTACAAGTGGTATCAGAGCTGGTTAGCCATCTTGGGTCTGACCCGAGAGGCATCTTAAGGCCTGTCGTGGGGCGCAACGAGGGCGTTGCGTTCTTTGAGAGGGGGTGAATTGTAACATCCCGAGTTGTGATATGTGGAAAAGTTTAAGAGAATTGATTTGGCTACCTATGTCACCAAAGTTGACTTACCTTTTTCGTCACACATCCGTTTAGAACTCCAAGTTAAGCGTGCTTGGCTGGAGTAGTGAAGGACGGGTGACCTATCGGGAAGTGATTCGCGATACCCGTGCGAGTGTGGCCAAAACACGGGGAAAGGTCGGGTGGTGATTGCAAGGTCAGTAAACAATGATTTTGAGCCTTGGAAAAATTAACGCAAGGCTGTCGGATGGGATTGGGCCCATGGGCCGAGAGAGTGGGCATGGGTGGCCCCATTAGCCGTGGGCGGTCGTGGCGTTATCAATTTGGTGACAGCTTGTCCTGTGGGAGTGCTGTTAAAGGGTGAGGACCTGGGTTTGAGTCTCACCAGCAACCTAATTATGGGAGTTAATGAGAACTCATAATGGAGGGGTTGGGGGGTCGGTGCGCTGCAGCCGCTGTGAACCTGAGGTCTATTGGATAGTGAGGTCCACAGGACGGGTTGTCACAAAAAGAGTATAAGCTGTGTCGGGATCAAAGCAAAGATGGTTCTCCATGTTGTTGGATGTTTGCTTGATGTTTCATCATCAAAGATTGGACCTATTTCTTCTCCTCATAAAATATTGACCTAAATCATCGTCCTTAGGTCTCCTACTGTCAAACAGTGGTCCTTGATGCGGGTAGTCGAATGGCTCTTCCTCAAAATCCTGTGAAACTAGAAAAAGACTACTCGGATGATCCGGTTCAAAACAAGTTAGTCTATTAGTTTCTTCATCATAAAACATAAAATCAGATTTTGGAGAAGGAATATCACATTCATCCTCACAAATGATCAAACTTTCCAAAATCTCTTCATCATATTCATCAAAAATGGGTAAAGAATCTGAAAAATCTTTTAGCTCTTCAAGGTTGTTTTCAGATTTACCTTTGGGTTCTTCACTGGTGAATATTGATGATCATCTACTGGTGCACGTGTGGTTGTGCTCTTCTTTTGGATCTTGTTGACGTCCTTAAGGATTTTCATCATCTCTTTCTCAAAGTTGTCATAGATCTCTTGGACATCAAACCGACGAAAAACACTCTTTGATCAGCTTCATCTCTAGATGGTTTGAAACTGTTCTTTGCACCTCCTGTTTGGCATCTTATGTGGTCTTCTTAGGGTTGGGATTTCCTACACAGTAACAAACTCATCAAAAATATTCAACAAATTTTGAGATGAAGTTTGAGAAATAGCTTGTCGTTTGGGTGTTTCTTTGCCACTTTTCTTGTGAAGACCAAACATCTTTATCCTGAAAATTACTCAAGACAAAATGTTAGCATATAAAAATCCCACTTTCTCAAGTTTTTAATCTCATCCACTCAAGTGTTTCTCCTCGGATTTTAGTAGTCACTCAAGAGTCTCTTCTTAAAGTTCTAAGAGAACAAATCAAGTAACTCAATGCTTTCTCCAAGTAAACAAGAGATGAACACTAGACAGAAAGATAATAGAAATGGTTTGGAAATCCGTTTTAACCATTCCAAGGCTAGATTTCCCCTCAGCAAGCAGGATTTCTCTTCCACCACCTAGCCAAAATAAATCAATTTTTTTGATAGATCTCTTTTTCTTTTCTTTTTTTCTTTTTTCCTTTTTTATTATCGAAGAATGGTGATAGGTAAGGTCGTGGACCGGATTTGAGATAGAAAGAAGAAGAAGTGTTTTAGAAATGGAAGATGAGAAGATGAAAAGATAGTACCGGTTGAGTGGCTCTGATACCACTTGATACGTCCTAGGATTGGACATGATCACTCAAACGGTCTCAAGGATATGAACTCGCCAAAAAGGGATAACTGATGGGTTGAATGGTGACACAAAGGGTTTTGGATGGCCCGATGATACTACCAGAGGGTTTGTTTGTTGCTTGATGTGATGCACAAGTCCAGCAAAATGAAGATTTGTTTACTCGGAGATAACCTAACCAAGAAACAGAAATGCTCTAAACAAAGAAAAAAGAGATTAAACTCAAAATAAGAAGAAAATTGATTGATTTATTTCTGTACAAATATTACATATTTATAGTAGCAAAGGCATATGAAAAGACTTAGAATTTTGTGGAAAAACATGCATAGAAAAATGCAAACAAAGACTTAACTAAGTTATTGTTTTGACTGAAACTTGGACTACCTCTTGATATAACCACGACCAGGACTTTGAAAAGTGAAGAATATGCTCCTGATATGGGTCAAGACATGTCCCTTTGAGGCCTGGTCGAAATCCATCTTTTCTCTTAGCCAATATTTTATTGGTTTCTCCATTTGGCCCAAACAAGTCCGTTTTCGAATATTTTCGAAAACCATCAAGTCCAATCCTTTCTTGGACATTTGAATCATGAAAAATATCCTTTGGCATGATTGAATTGGTCGTTGGTCCATCAGAAATAAGGTTAGCCATTTTCAGTTTTCTTGGGTGGTCCGTACTAGCTCGAAATATCAAACTAGGTCGCCAACTCGTCCAAATGAGTGTCAATTCAGCTTAGCTCGTCTAGGATAGTGTAAGTACATCTCACTTGAGTATTCAGCTCATCTAAGAGAGTGTCAATTAGCTCATCCTGCTCCAAGGCAGTGTCGGTCCAGCTCAATTGAATGCGTACATGTCTGAATTAGCGAGAACTAAAGATCACCTGGTTTATAAATGATATAACTCCCACATTTGAACTCTGTTTAATACGATTCTTCTTCAAGGAGCTCCATAATTAAGTTGAGAACATTCTCCAAGTAATTTCATGAGTAGAAGCCTCGTGGTTTGGAAGATATGAGTCAAACAATGAACATATATCTTTACTGCTTCTCATGATCAAGCCATGCATGTCTGTTTTGCCCGGTGTGCTATCCCAAGGGCACATCAGATAGCTTGTTGAAGAAGATTGAATTTCCGATTTTTGATGGCTCAATGCGGTACTGGTTGGATCCGCAAAGCAGAACGATTCTTCAGACCAGTCCAATACAACGAAGAAACTAAGCTTGATTTGGTGTCTACGAGTTTAGAAGGAGATGGGTTAGATTGGTATAAGGAAGAGATGAACAGTGGTCAATTCATAACTTGTTCCAGTTTTAAGAAAATATTGGTGACTCGATTAGCACCAGATACAAGTGCACCGATCCAATCTGATTATCCATCATTCGAGAAGGAATTTGTTCCCGTGTTTGTTCAAGGAACAGAAACGAGTGGTTGGCTCAAGTAAGATGCAACCATGAATATGTCTGACTCGAGTGGAGTACTTCAATCACATACACAAGAGTGTATTTCGGATCATCAACTTGTGGGGGAATCAATCTATACGGAGCTTCAAGATGATTCAGGGATTGGTTCCAACGGAGAAATGGCTCATTTTGAGTCACAAATGACCTTGTTGATGATCTCAAACAAAATTCTGAGTTGTTGCTGTTTTACCTTGTAGCTGTGGCAAAGGTGTTTTGGTAGTTCAGAATCAGGAAGAATCATACATTGTACAGGTCCAAAAAGAGGATGAATTGCCACCAAGATCGACTTGTGTCAAATCAACATTTGCTGCTTACACTCTGTTTGGGATAAAGCCTCTTAGATGACACAAACGACACCATAAGATGAAGCAAAGGATTTCTCCCAATCTTGGCAGTTTAAGTATAAATTTCTGAAGATGAAAAAGATGAGACTATACTTTTTTTTTGTCGTCAACCCAAATTACATTAGATCAAGTGTTGTTCAGACGATCCGATTTTCCAGAGAGCACCTCCGTCTGTCCATATCTGATCTATATGGGAGAAGATACAGCCTCTAGATCTCGCTTCTTTCGGTAAAAAAATCCGCTCGATCATTCATACTCCGAGGTATGTGGACACAAGATGAGACTATACAATCAGCTTCAACGTTTAGAAATGGAGAATGCTGACAAGTTGCATGGTTAAAGAAATAAAGAAGCGACTGCTGTTTTGGTATAAGATGAGAACGAACTGCAAACGTGTGGAGAAGAACAAGGGAATATCTTCTGTTTCTAAGGATAGTTTATTGGATTCAGAACAGAACAGAGTTGCACTTCAGATAATCCATATGAAGGATCACAAGACTTTGCCATTCAAGATGATTTCTGTTTCTAATGAGATCTTTGATTCCTTTCTGAGTTGTACCAGTGAATATGAGGATGATGTGTATAACAGGAGGTCTGTTAGTCTGAGAATGACAGTGGATGGGGGCTTCTCAGGGGATTGAGTTCTGGATATCAGTCCCTTGCCAGAGGAACTGGTCACACAGTTCAGAGGGAACATCACCACCAGAGAAAATTTTATGTGGCTGGGTCATTCAAGTTTACACTGAAGTCATATGTACTTGAGAAGTTGAAGGACTTTCCATTAAATCCACTTGTCTGGTACTTTGCAATGATTGCTAAGGAAGGAAGTTTCTAGGTGTGGCATTGCTGGAAATACAAAGAGTTACAAGCAGAAAGTTTTCGCAGTGTTCATGGCCAGTGTGACCACAGACAGAGATTGAAGAAGTTGCAAGAATATTGCACACACTCAGTTGTTTCACTTGACCAGTCTACGCTTCATTCAAAGTTACGGATTTGTGAGGCAGGTTTATGTGTTTACAAGAGGAAGAACTACAGTGCCAGTGCTATTATATTTGGCTATCTTGGGAACTTACACACAACAATTTGATGATGGAGTTTACAAAATGGAGATTCGACAGGATATACATGAGCTAAAAGAATTTACATATGGTGTTGGTTATGTTCCAAGTCAAACATAAGTGGAGGCTTCGGTTAAAACCATTTGCAGATGTGGCTATGATTATGATGGTCACAGTGGCTGTTCAGGATTTCTACAACCAATTTTATGATCCCATGCTTCGTATGGGCTTACATAATAGTACAGTTTTGAGCTTCAAAGGAACATGCAGAGCAGACCCGTCTCAAATTTATATTAGGCCCTGTACTACAACAATTTTAACATCCATTTTCTCATACTATTTTTTTTTTAAATGGGGCCCTAATCTAAGGTAAAAAAAAAGTCATAAAATGAAATGGGCTCTGTGCAAATGCACTTCCAGCACATGACCAGAGCCGGGCCTGATGCAGAGTAGGGAAGAAAATACGAAGACACAGAATTGTTTCATAACAGCATAAGTCTGTTACAAATTCACGTTGGAGAACTTTTTGTGACTGTCTTCTAAATCTCTCATGTACAAGTCCAGGGAAACGAGAAGCTGTGCAAGAGCCATTTCTTCTGGGTCCTCTTCAGTCTCAAACAAGTTACACAGTATGGAGACTAAAGGTGACGTTACGAGCTGCCTAATGTTACAGATATGGAGGTCCATACTAGAAGTTCTGCAGACTCATAAAGTTCAACGTTCAGCCGGATATACACTGATATTCCTCAGTTCTGTCGGTACGATCTCAAGCATGGAGTAGTCACTTGCCTGGAAGCAACAAAGCTGGTGTTACAACAACGGTTCAAATACAAAGCTTCGGGACATTGGTTTGCACAGCAGAACATATGCAGTAAAAGTTACAGATACTTGCGGGATTACATGCCTCAGAAACAACAGAATAAGAGTTACACACATGTGGCACCTGTGGAGACGCAAGGACTTCATTTTTTGTTGTCCTCCAACTTGTCAAAAGGAGGGGAGTATTGATAAGAGTGATGATGTGGAGGATGAGCTGGCAGGAAATAGAGGCTGAGTTAGGCTGAAGCTTAGAGCATGTTTATTGGTAAGAGACTTAAGTGATCCTTAAGTGGGCCATAATGCATTTTAAACTATTAAAATTAAGCTAAGGGGACTTTGTTAAAAGACTTGTAATTGTGGTGGTTTATTGGTAGTTCCTTAATTTAAGTTATTAACAATATAAAAATATATTTTTTTTGTAAAAGAAAAAGTTTAAACAGAAGATACATTTAATTATTAAATTAAACAAAATCAAACATAACATTTAAAACATAGATTTTAAATTAAAAACATAAAACAAATATATATTACAAAATAAACGATAATAATTCAACTAAAGCTCAGTTGTTAACTTGATCACGTCCAAATTTATGCCATATATGTTCAACCAAATCACGTTTCAGTTGTTGATGGCGCTTGTTTAATCACGAATCTTGTTCGAACACCCATCTGATTGGCAATTTTCGTAGGGATATCGGTAGAATAGTTGAAATCAACATGTGAACTTCCGCTGCCTTCTCCTGGTTGGAAATCCGAAACAACATATTGAGTGTATTCATCTCGTTCGTCTTCGACTATCATATTATGGAGTATGATACATGCTCTCATAATCTTCTCAATCTTGACTTTATCCCAAAAGTGCTGGATTTTTAACCAATGACAAATCGAGGCTTGCAAGACTCCGAAAGCCCGTTTGACATCTTTTCGGGCAGCTTCTTGACGTTGAGCAATAAAACTGCTTTCGGCCCCTTGTGGAATTGGAATAGACTGGATAAAAGTTGCCGCACTTCGGATAAATACCATCGTGAGATAGTAAGCCAAATCATACTCTTTTCTGGTGACCGAGAATTAACTTGTGGAGCTTGACCATTTATTATGTCTTCAAAACAGGTGAGCCATCAAGAACATTGATATCATTTAAGGTACCTGGAGGTTCAAAACGCATGCCATATCCATAGATCACATGAAGCAACCGCCTCTAAAATGATTGTCGGTTTTCCCTGAACCACGAGAATATTGCTCTTTCCAAGCGGTGGGACAATTCTTCCACTCCCAATGCATACAATCGATGCTTCCGATCATCCCGGGAAATCCACGAGGTCTCCAATATGAAGTAGACGTTAATGATCAGTCGGTGTTGGTCTTCTCAGGTACTCATCGCCAAATAAATCTATTATTGCTTCCACAAAATTTTCCACACATAACCGAGTAGTGTTGAACCGAGCCTGAGGTATTTGTCGACCGCATCAAGCACAGAACCATATGCTAACACACGAATAGCTGCTTTACACTTTTGAAGTATAGAGAGACCAAGCCTTCCGAGACCATCTTTTTTGTCGAAAGAATGGAACTTCATTGGAGAGTCGGCCAACAATATGCATGAACAACTGCTTGTTCATTCTAAATCGTCATCGAAAAAGATTTTGAGGGTATGTTGGAGTTTCACTTAAAATAATCATTCCATAAACGCATATGACCTTCTTCACGATTTCTTTCAATAAAAACTCGTTTTTTTCTTGTCCTCCTTTTGGCTTTCTTGATCAATGATCAAATTGTCGAAGGTTTGATCAAAAATTGATCAAAGTTTCATCAAACGAGTCTTCAAAATCTTGATGAGAAGAAGATGCCATTCAAAAGAGGTTGTTTATAGTGGAAACGAAGAGTATGGAGAGATGGAGAGAATTGTTTAGAAAGAAAAGAATGGAGAGATGGAGAGAATTGTTTAGAAAGAAGAGAATGGAGAGAATGGAGAGAATGAATAGATATGAGACAATTGAAACAATTTATAAGAGACAAGAATATCATTACATAAAGGCAAGAGAGTACAAAACAAAATAATTTACAAGACACAACACTCTCGTGCACAAACACAAACCCACAACAAAACAAGACCATGACCCCACTCCACCCCGTGACAATAAACAACACTCTCGTGCACAAACAACAAACCACAACAAAACAAGACCAATGACCCCACCCCACCCCGGTGACAATAAACAAGACTCTCGTGACCAGGCAACACAACAAACCCGTGACTGATACAACACTCTCGTGACCAAGCTGTCTGCTTTTTGCTCCTGTCATCTTCAGCGTTTCCTGACACCTACATTAAGAAGAAGATGAACATTTTAGAACAAGAACAATAAGGAACAGAACAAGAACAAATACTTGATTAATGCTAATAAGAATCTTTTTGACTAAGAGTCTTTGCCGTTGAGAGAAAGATATATAAAACAGCTCAGTCGCTGTCTCAGAGGGGAGCATTTTTGATTTGGTTTGAGAATTAATAGCAAAACATTAATTATTAATGAGAAGACTTCTTAAGAAGTCTTTTTCCGGAAGACTGCTTGAGAAGTTTTTTTTCTGGAAGACTGCTTGAGAAGTCTTCTCAAGTTTTATTCCGGGTTTCTGGTTAAACTTTTGGTAACGCGAGAATACTTCTTAAGAAGTCTTCCGGCATAAGACATCTTAAGAAGTCTACTCATTAATATTTAATGTTTTGCTATTAATTCCCAATTGCGAAAGTAACCCCAACAGACTTATGGCGACGGTGAAAAAACTTCATATTATAGAAAAGAAGGCTTCCTTAGAAGTCTTCCACCATAAGACTTCTCGGCTAAAAAGTTAAATTTCTGACAAAATTCGGTCAATTGCAAAACCAACCTGTTTTAAAAATTCTTGTCTGGAAATTTCGAGAATTTTTCAAATTCAAAAGTAAGCAATATTTACAAAGGAAGACTTCTCCAGATGTTATCTGTAGAGTAGATTTTCTTAAGAAGTCTTCCTTCGTAAATTTGCAATTGCAAAATGGCATAAAAGAAAGACTTCTTTGGAAGTCTTCTCTAGGGAAGACTTCTTAGGAAGTCTTCTTCGAGTTTTCTACGTCAATCTTTATTAAATTTCAATTTTTTTCAAAACTCAACACGAATTTTTAATATTTTCTTGTTAATTAATGTGTATTAGTCATATTGGGGCTTTTGAGTGAAATTCATAACTTAAATAATGATAATTATGAGGTTACAAACTTTTTATGTTTATTAAAGTTTCTAGCTAAATGTAGAAGACTTCTTAAGAAGTCTCCAGTGAGAAGACTTACGGAAGACTTCTTAAGAAGTCTTTCGTGAGAAGACTTACAGAAAACTTCGTAAGAAGTCTTCTCTGATTTTTTTAACATGATGTTCTATGTTTTCTAATGTGTTTTAATATGATTTTTTGCAGGTGATGCGTCATTTACCTGCTGTATATGGAGAATGGTTGGTGAAAGATAAGTCTTGGGATTTTGTGGTTGATAATGTTAAAGGAGCGAGAATGTTCTTTTTGGGTGATGGTTCTACAACATGCTGAATTTGTTAAAAAGACTCTAGAAGATTATAACCCTGGAAAAGAACGCAGAGGTTTGTGGATTTAACTTACTTGTTACCAGACACCATGATGCAATATAATGGCTCATGATACTCCTCCCTATTACATGTTACAAGTGATATACAAGTTCAGAACTTGATCGAGATAAATAAAACACATGTTGTACGTCTTTGTGTTGATCAAGCCGGAGGCAAGATGGGGAATGGTTAATGATGCCAACACTGAAATAAACTTAGCATGTGAGGGGGAAGAAGGAAAATATGAAGAGGAAGAAGAAGATGAAGGGGAAGAAGAAGATGAAGTGGAAGATGATGATCATTTGCCTCAAGATGTAAATGATGATGAGGAGGAGTATGTTGTTGAAGTAGATGATGAGTTTGGAAATTACAGTGAAGTATGGAAGAGTTAAAGATGAGGCTGAAAGAAGAGGAAGAAGATATATGTTTTGAGGATTTTAAAGAGACATATGCTAATGGAAGGAGGAAGCTCGAATGGGATAGTTGACAACAATATCTATGTTAACCAGAGTTTTATTAGTTAAAGCGGCATTGGTTTCAGAGTTGCGGTTGACCAGGCGGTGAAGCATAAATTCTCCTTCAAAATATACAGACCACTAAAACTCTACTTGTAGCAAAATTCCATGTTCCTGTGTGCGGATGGAAGTTTAGAGCGAGTGTGAAACATGGAACAAAGACATTTTGGGTATCAAAGTATGTGAAGACTCGTACATGTTATGTGTCTCCACGACGACCGAAACATTTTACTGCGAAGTATGTTGGTCAGCTTTTCATAGATCGCGGTGAAAGCATTGATGAATTAAATCCAAAGCGTATCCAAGATGCAATGAGGAACATGTTTGGCATGACTCTAAATTACACCACTTTCATACAGAGCATTGTACATGCTCAAAAGTTTGGTAAGAGGATCAGCAGAAGAAAGGTATGAGAGGATGTGTTCACTTTTGGAGCAAATCACGTTAGCAAATCCGGGTTCTAAGACTAGTATAGAACTTGATGTTGAGAAATATATTTAAGTATCTATTTATATCATTTGGAGCTTTTATTGCTGGTTTCAGTATCAGAGAAGGGTCATCATGGTGGATGGGACTCACCTAAGTGGAAGTATGAAGGTTTTATGTTAGTTGCAGCTGCACGAGATGATAATTTTCCAGATATTTCCATTGGCTTTTGGAATCATAGAATAGAAGATGATGCTGCTTGGGAATGGGTTTTCACAAATCTGAGGAGTTGTGTATCTGATCAGCATGCTTTGTGATAGTCTCTGACCGGCACCCACCATTAAAAGCGCGTGTGATAAGATGTTTTCTTGGGCAAACCCAAAGAACATGTTATTATCACCTACAACAAAACATTGTCAAAAGTATAAGGG
>CAJHQP010012787.1:0-11057 GCA_905132765.1 Moricandia arvensis | reverse complement strand
GGAGAAGGGCTATATCCGAGAGAGTTTGAGCCCATGTGCTGTACCAGTGCTCCTAGTGCCTAAGAAGGATGGTACATGGCGAATGTGTGTTGATTGTAGATCAATCAACAACATCACAGTGAAGTATCGCCATCATATCCCTAGACTTGATGATATGCTTGATGAATTGCATGGTTCTTGCATCTTTTCTAAGATAGATTTAAAAAGTGGTTATCATCAGATTAGGATGAAAGAAGGAGATGAATGGAAAACTGCATTCAAAACTAAACATGGGTTATATGAGTGGTTAGTTATGCCATTTGGATTAACAAATGCACCTAGTACATTCATGAGGTTAATGAATCATGTTCTTAGGTCATTCATAGGAATTTCTGTTGTAGTATACTTTGATGACATCTTAGTATATAGCAAGAACTTAGAAGAACATCTAGAACATCTTAGGGCTGTCCTGAATGTTTTAAGGGATGAAAAGCTTTATGCCAACTTGAAGAAGTGCACCTTTTGCACGGATAACTTGGTTTTCCTAGGTTTTGTTGTAAGTGCAGATGGAGTTAAGGTTGATGAGGAGAAGATCAAAGCCATCAAAGACTGGCCGATTCCAACCACAGTAGGAGAAGTGAGGAGTTTCCATGGGCTTGCTGGTTTCTATAGGCGATTTGTGAGAGACTTTAGCACCATTGCAGCTCCCTTGACTGAAGTGATAAAGAAGGATGTCGGATTCAAGTGGGGAGAAGCACAAGAGAAGGCTTTCCAGAGCCTAAAAGAGAAACTTACTCAATCACCTCTTCTTATGCTTCCTGACTTTACTAAAACGTTTGAAATAGAATGTGATGCCTCAGGAATTGGAATTGGTGCTATATTGATGCAGGATAGGAAACCTATAGCCTACTTCAGTGAGAAGCTTGGAGGAGCCACCCTCAACTATGCAACCTATGACAAAGAACTCTATGCCTTGGTGAGGGCATTACAAACGTGGCAACATTACTTGTGGCCCAAGGAGTTAGTCATACACACTGATCATGAGTCCCTAAAGTATCTAAACGGGCAGAGTAAGCTTAGCAAGAGACACGCAAGGTGGGTTGAATTCATTGAGACCTTCCCATACGTGATCAAGTATAAACAAGGTAAGGAGAACATAGTTGCTGATGCACTATCTCGGATGTATGTTCTCTTGACCACCCTAGATGCTAAGTTACTTGGTTTTTAGCAGATAAAAGATATGTATGTTACTGACCATGATTTCAAGGAAGCCTATGCTTCTTGTGAGAAGTTTGCTGCAGGGCATTACTTTAGGCTAGAAGGCTACTTGTTTTATGATAATAGATTGTGTGTGCCTAACTGCTCTTTGAGAGATCTTTTTGTCAGGGAATCCCATGGGGGCAGTCTAATGGGACACTTTGGGATTGCCAAGACCTTAAAAGTTTTGCAGGATCACTTCTATTGGCCGCATATGAAGAGAGATGTGGAGAGAATCTGTGGGAGGTGTGCTACTTGCAAGCATGCCAAGTCCCAAGTCCAATCCCAGGGTTTGTATACTCCTTTACCCATTCCCCACCATCCCTGGAATGACATTTCTATGGACTTTATTGTCGGTTTACCTAGGACTAGGACAGGAAAGGATTCAATCTTTGTGGTTGTTGATAGGTTCTCTAAGATGGCACATTTCATAGCATGTCATAAAACTGATGATGCATTGCACGTTGCTAACTTGTTCTTTAAAGAGGTTGTTCGTTTGCATGGCATGCCTAGAACCATAGTTTCTGATAGGGACACTAAGTTTCTTAGTTACTTCTGGAAGACACTTTGGTCTAAGCTAGGCACTAAACTGTTGTTTTCTACTACATGTCATCCACAAACTGATGGACAAACTGAAGTAGTTAATAGAACCTTAGGAACACTCCTGCGTGCATTCATTAAAAAGAACTTAAGGACATGGGAAGCATACTTACCACACTGTGAATTTGCATACAATCATGCTATGCATTCTGCTTCTAAGTATTCACCTTTTGAGATTGTTTATGGGTTCAATCCCACCTCTCCGTTGGATCTAATGCCTTTACCTGAGTGTGAAAGGATCAGTCTAGATGGCAAGAAGAAAGCAGAGATGGTCCTACGGATCCATGAGAAGGCTAGACAAAACATTGAGCAGAAAACCAAGCTTTATGAGAAGCAAGCCAACAAGGGGAGACGTGTGAGAACCTTTGAAATTTGTGACCAAGTTTGGTTGCCCCTGAGGAAGGATAGGTTCCCCAACGAGAGGAAGTCCAAGCTGATGCCAAGGTTTGATGGACCTTTCGAGATCATCCACAAGATCAATGACAATGCCTACAAACTTGATCTCCAAGGTAAGTATGATGTGTCAAATAGCTTCAATGTCACTGACTTGGCTCCTTTTGCTGTAGATGAACCTGATTTGAGGACAAATCCTTTTCAAGAGGGAGGGGATGATGTGATCATGGACCGGATCACTAAGGAGAACAAGGAGAGTCTAGATGAGCCACATGAAGCCACATTGCACCAGCAGTCGGGTGATGATGCTCTAGCCATTCCTGAAGGTCCCATGACTCGTTCCAAAGTCAAGAAGTTTAAAGAGAATGTTGTTGGATTACTCACTTCACATCCACAACAAGAAAGTCTTGGACAAGGTCTGATCCGAGATGTCTTGATCACAATTCAAGCCATCTCTACATCAAGCTGAGTTAGTGTCTAGGCAAGACATGGGGTGCGTGCTCTTTTCCTTGCTTTTGGTTTTGTCCCACGAGGTTTTCCGGAGGAAGGTTTTTAACAAGGCCACAACTTGTCTTCACATCACTTAGGCCCTATCTCGGTCCAAGTCTAAAAGAAGTTTACATTTTTATGTTATTTTAAGCTTATGTTAAAGTTAAACTATAGTTTCCATTTTGCTTATTTCCGAAACCCTAGAGAGCATGTTCTCGGTTTCTCTTTATTTAAAGGGTCTCTAAACCCTATTGTAAGCCATCCATCTTTTAATCAACAAGTTATCTTTCACTTTGACGGCTCTCTCTCTCTCTCTAGAAAGTGTGTCGAGTTCTGGTGTGTAATATCCAGAGACCTAAGGGTGTCTAAATTGGTGTGTCATATCCGATTTGTTCATCTAGGAGTATCAAGAGATCAACCATCCCTCTTGTGTCACCATTCAATCCACAAACCTTGAAGAACTTGAGTCTCTGATTCGTTCTTGCAAGGATCTATCCATTCCCATCAACCAAAGAGCATCCTAGGGGCGCATCAGCATTCTTGACATCCATTTGCCAAAGATCCCATTCCAAATTCACAGCAAGAGAGAGCAAAATCCTTATGGTGTGAAGCTTTGCCACTGGTGCAAAGGTTTCAAGATAGTCCTCACCATATACTTGAGTGTAGCCTCTTGCTACCAGCCTGGTCTTCTTCCTCTCAGGTTTCCCATTGGCTAAGTACTTAATTATGAACAGCAACATGCTTGTTAATGCCTTCTTGCCTTTGGGAAGTTCTGATGTGATCATGGACCGGATCACTAAGGAGAGCAAGGAGAGTTTAGATGAGTCACATGATGCCACAATGCACCAACAGCATGGTGATGATGCTCTGACCATTCCAGAAGGTCCCATGACCCGTTCCAGGGTCAAGAAACTTAAGGAGACTGTTGTAGGATTACTCACTTCACATCCACAAAAAGAAGAAAGTCTTGGACAACGTTTGATTCAAGATGTCTTGAACACCATTCAAGCCATCTCTACATCAAGCTGAGTTAGTGTTTAGGCAAGACATTTGGTGTGTGCTCTTTTCCTTGCTTTTGGTTATGTCCCACGAGGTTTTCCGGAGGAAGGTTTTTAACGAGGCCACGACTTGTCTTACAAATCACCTAGGCCCTATCTCGGCCCAAGACTTCATCTTCATATCTTGAAACCTTCATAGTGCCTTCTTTATTCAGCCATTGTAGCCGGTATGGTTTGGGATGCTTCTGAACCTTCAAACCCAACTTCTTGACCATGGTCTCACTAGCAGCATTCACACAACTACCTCCATCCACTATGAGGCTGCAAACCTTTCCTTGCACCAAGCACCTGG
The DNA here is from genome assembly GCA_905132765.1 of Moricandia arvensis. Taxonomy (NCBI): domain Eukaryota; kingdom Viridiplantae; phylum Streptophyta; class Magnoliopsida; order Brassicales; family Brassicaceae; genus Moricandia; species Moricandia arvensis. The sequence goes on along the minus strand of CAJHQP010012787.1, from coordinate 6,989 downwards.
TATATAATAGGTTCTCACGTTGCTCTAGCTCCTCAGTCTTGGTTTGCAAGCTTCGAAGCCTTCTAGCTACTAAAACCTTCCCTTGGACTGGTCCTTCTTCATGCTCTTCTTCAGTCTCTTCTTGGTCAGACTCGGTGTTGTCATCTTCTGAGGCATACTCACCATCTTCCAGTAAGATCATGACTCTCTTGTTGGTACACTCATTGGCATAATGACCTCATCCTTGGCACTTAAAACACTTGACATCACGAGCTCTGGAACTAGAAGCCTCAGCCTTGCCCTTGCCCTTGTCAAGAGCACTGCTTGGTTTGGTTTCTTCCCTCGGATAAGACTTGTTGATTTTCTGAAACGGTTTAGACTCCTTGGATAAGGTGACTTCTCTTCCTTGGTGTTGTGTAACCGGTTGGATCCATAGTTGGCTCGTGAATGTCCCTTCCTCTTGAGCTGTTGTTCCACCAGAATAGCCTTGTGTAACATCTCTTCTAGCTCCACATAATGTTGCATCTCAACATTATCTTGTATATCTCGGTTTAGACCACATAGGAACCTTGACAAGGTTGCTTCTCTATCTTCTGATATGCTAGCCCTTAGCATGAGCAACTCCATCTCCTGGTAATACTCCTCCACTGATCTTGAACCTTGAGTAAGCTTCCTGAGCCGGTGATGCAAGTCTCTGTGGTAATAACTTGGAACAAACTTCTTGCGCATGATAGACTTCATCTCTGTCCAAGTCTCATTTGGTTCCTCTCCATTCCTTCTATGGTTAGTGATGTACTGATCCCACCAACTTAGAGCATAGTCATAGAAATCAGTAGCAGCTCTTTGAATCTTCTTGTGGTTTGTGTACTGCTTACACTGAAAGACACAACTCAATCTTCTTCTCCCACTCAAGGTAGGCATCCGGATAAGCTTTGCCATGGAATAGGGGTATCTTGATCTTCAAACCAGCAAGTTTATCTCTCTGGTTTGTCCTTCCTTCTTGTCCACGCCTATGTCTTCTTTGACTTTGTCTTGAGGACGAGCTGATATGCTCATAGTAGTTGTCAGATTCCTCAGAACCAGCATGCTCTTGTCGAGTTGCATGAGGTCTCTCTTCTCTCCTAGTATCTCGGTTGGTTCCTTGACCAGTAGCTCTTCTTACTTCTTCTCTGAACTCTCTCCGGATCTCATTGAGGTTGCTATCATGGACTGATTCAGTTGAGCAGTCATGGCTTCCATGAGCAGCTTGTTCTTCCGGACTAGCTCAACTTCTTCTTCAGACTCGGTCCCCATTGCTTCCTGCACAAAGGAAACAAGATAACCAATAAAAGGATTCTAGGTAAACAAGATAATAAAAAAGGAAAAGATCAACACAAAAAGGATAAGCTTGCTCGGCAAGATAAGAGAAAAAAAGGAATAGCGGCTAGGTTCAATTCGATTAGGGTTTCTGCCTACAAGCAAAAAGGAAAATCTCTTAACCTTGTCTAAAACTTCTCTAAGATTTCGAGCAGCCTAAACAACCTAGATCTACTTCTTGTTCAATTCGATTATGAGTTTTTGCAGATGAAACAGAAAGAAACAAGACAGAAAGAACACTTCCCAAACCAAAGTTGCTCCGATACCACTTGATGCGCCCTAGGATGCTCTTTGGTTGATTGGGAGGATAGATCCTTGCAAGAACGAATCAGAGACTCAAGTTCTTCAAGGTTTGTGGGATGAATGGTGACACAAGAGGGATGAGAAGACTCTTGATACTCCAAGATTCTTAACTCGGATATGACACACTAAGTAAACACCCTTAGAACTCCGGATACAACACACCAGAGAGACTCAACATACTTTCTAGAGAGAGAGCCGTCAAGAGAGAAAAGAAACTCGTTGATTATTGATTGCTTGAGTACAATAGGGTTATGGAAACCCTTAAATAAAAGAAACCAGAGAACATGCTCTCTAGGGTTTCGAAAATAAGTAAAAAGGAAAACTATAGTTTAAACATAACATAAGCTTAAAATGTAAATACTTCTACTGGTCTTGGGCCGAGATAGAGCCTAAGTGATTTGTAAGACAAGTCGTGGCCTCGTTAAAAACCTTCCTCCGGAAAACCTCGTGGGACAAAACCAAAAGCAAGGAAAAGAGCACACACCAAATGTCTTGCCTAGACACCAACTCAGTTTGATGTAGAGATGGCTTGAATGGTGTTCAAGACATCTCGGATCAAACCTTGTCCAATACCTTCTTCTTGTTGTGGATGTGAAGTGAGTAATCCTACAACAGTCTCCTTAAGTTTCTTGACTCTGTAACGAGTCATGGGACCTTCTGGAATGGTTAGAGCATCATCACCAGGCTGCTGGTGCATTGTGGCATCATGTGACTCATCTAGACCCTCCTTGTTCTCCTTAGTGATCCGGTCCATGATCACATCATTAATGCTGGAATAAGGTCTAAGAAGAGTTTATATTGGAGGGAAAAGGCATTGGAGAAGTTTGGGAGAGTTTGGGAGCATTTGGGACAGATGTGCAAAGTTAGGGCGACATGTACGGACGGCCGTACGGACTGTACGGACCGTACGGACATGGGCGACCCAAATCACTTTATGGTTCAACCTAAGAAGATATTTGGGCAATGTGCAAAGTTCGGGTTGAGGTGTACGGATGTGTACGGACGGGTGGTCTAAAGATATTAGGGCGAGTTGGTCTTATCTTGGGGAGATACCAAAGGCATATTCCATCAAGGAAGAGCCAAGGAAGCTGCTGGGAAGTTACCTTTACAGCCTGTCCACGCCCTGGTTCAATCTCAGCCATATACTCTCCAAGGAAGAAGCTGTCCACATATTCAGTCCACAAAACCAGCTATGGACAGCCTGTCCAAGCGTGTGAAGGTTCTGGATCAAGTAATTCAAAAGTGGCGCCCTTGCTTTTGTTGACTCCAAATGCTTTCCTCCTTTAGGTTTAGACTTGTATCCAGCACTCATTTATCTATTTAAAGACCCTTAGGGGCGTGTGTATTGTTTAAAGGAGTAAGGGGGATTTCCCCTCTCCACTTCACAATAATAAAGCTTGTTGTTCTTGAATCAGTCTCTCCTCAATCTATCCATTTCTTAATCTCCAAATCTCTCTTTAATCTTTGTTTCTGGTTCAAGTTAACACAAGCAGAACCAGATCCATGCTCTTCTTCATTTTGAGTTCTCTCTGTCCCTAAAGGGTTTGTTCATCACACACGACCTAGATCTCTGAAAATCTTACAAGGAGGTGGCCTCATGTAAACCTCATCCTCCAATTCCCCTTGGAGAAATGCATTCTTGACATCCATCTGCCATAAATCCCACTCCAAGTTGACTGCCAATGAGAGTAGAATCCTTATGGTGTGAAGTTTAGCTACTGGTGCAAAGGTATCTAGATAGTCTTCTCCATAGACTTGATTATATCCTCTTGCAACCAGCCTTGTCTTCTTTCTTTCTGGTTTTCCATTAGCTAGGTATTTGATGGTGAAGAATAGGCGACTTGTTACTGCTTTCTTTCCTTTAGGAAGCTCAGTTTCATACCAAGTATCATTCTTGATCATAGCACCAATTTCATCTCCAACTGAATCTCTCCACTCATCTAGTTCCATTGCCTCTTCATAGTTCTATGGAATGTATTCTTGATCCAGGTTTCTGATGAAGGCCACGTGCTCTTGAGGATAACTAGCTAAACAACAGGTTACTTGGATAGGGTGAGCCACTGCATTGCCGTTGAAGTATACTCTAGTGTTGATCCAATTGGATGGATCTTTCCTCACTCTAGTGCTTCTTCGAAATGGTTGAATCTGTTGCTCCCCTACCACTACCTCTTCCTGTTCTTGTTCTCCACTACCCTGATCTTCAATAGACTGATCAGACTCAGCTCCATATTGATCATGTGTTGCGGCTGAATCATCTTGTTGGTGTGATTCTTGTTCATTGCCCCCCTCAGGATCAGGATGGACTGTTTCTCCAACTGGTGCAGCTTCTTCAGCCATTGGAGGTATAGGAGAAGGTGCTGGTGCCCCCCTGTTTTGAGGCTGACTAATTCCCAAGCTTTCCATTATGACTCTCAGGTTGTTTGCCCAATCTGAGGGTCCAAGTGAGAGGTCTCTAAGGTTTTCCCAACTCTTCTCATCATAGTACCCCTTGGATTCCACAAATTTCACATCCCTTGAGACCATAACTCTTCTTAGCTCTGGTGAGTAACACGTGTACCCTTTCTGCGTGTGGGAATATCCTATGAACATAGCCTTGACACTTTTGGGGTCTAACTTGTTTCTCTGTTCACCTGGAGTCAAGACAAAACACACACACCCAAACACACGTAAATCATCAATTGGAGGTTTGATGTTGTTTAATACCTGAAAGAGAGAAACATCTTGGAGAACTTGGGTTGGTAGTCTATTAATCAGATAGCATGCTGACACCACAGCATCTCCCCAAAACTTCTTTGGGACATTAGTGTGGAACATCATGCTCCTTGCTACATCCATAAGATGGCGATTCTTCCTTTCAGCCACTCCATTTTGTTGTGGTGTGTATGGGCAGCTTGTTTAGTGTATAATCCCATGTTTTGCAAAGTGGTTTTTGAAGGCCTGGCTAGTGTATTCTCCTCCATTATCAGACCTAAGTATTTTGATCTTAGAGGTAAAATGGTTAGTTACATAGTTTTGGAAGTTTATAAAAGCTTCTAAAACTCTATCTTTACTGTGAATCAAGGTGAGCCAAGTATATTTTGATTTTTCATCTATGAATTTAACAAAATATTTATGGTTTTCTCTAGATGCACAAGGTGCTGTCCAAACATCAGAGTGAACTAGATCAAAACAATTCTTATAGATAGTCATAGACTTAGGGAACACAGATTTGCAATGATTTCCAAGAATACAAGCCTCACAAGTTTCATTTTTAAAAGATAGATTAGGTAACATTAAGCTAAAGCACGAGAATGAGGGTGACTTATCTAGCATGCCATAACATTAGTAGAGATTCTTTAAAGACAAGCAATAGAACAGGAGTTTGAGAGTATAACGTTCTTTTGATTTCTCCCTGTTTGGCATAGAAGTTATGTTGCTTGCTTTGGTCTGGTTTGAGGTCGATTTCTTTCTTCTTTTGGAGCTGGAGTTGATCTTGTTGAGCCTCCTTAGGAGTGAGAGGTATCAAGGTAGTTTTCCTTCCTTTGAACTCAAAGGAATGCTTGTTGGTATAGCCATCATGTACCACACGCCTATCTGATTGCCAAGGCCTTCCAAGGAGGATGTGACTTGCTTCCATTGGTAACACATCACACAGGACTTCATCCTCATATCTTCCAATGGCTAGAGGCACCATCACTTGACTGGACACCTTCATCTCACCTTCCTCATTGAGCCATGGTAGCCGGTAGTTTGCCTGATCTCTTGCATAAGTTCATCACGCAACTCCTTAATGTTAGCCTTCATCAGGTCTCCCATGGTTGAGATCATAGTCTGATTGAGTTGTTGGGTCATGGCCTCCATCAACAGCTTGTTCCTTCTCATCAGTGCGGCTTCCTCATCTGATTCATTCCCCATTGTTCCTGGAACAAATCAAACACTCAACCAGTAAAGAGTTCAAATCGAAACGACAAGGAAACAAGTTTACTTGAACAAGAATTTTCGAAACAGAAACTTGATCAACAAGTAACAGATTCAAATCGATTACTCCAAAGGATTTTGATCAAACAAGATCAGAAAACTTATCAAAGACACAATCGACTAAGGTCCTAACACAGTTTGATGATCTATGAATCAACAGAATGGATCAAAACACAAGCAACTTTTCAATTTCGAGATCACAAACTTGTAACGTAAACAACAAGTATTCGAAACGATTTTCAAAAATCTGTGATCTAGACTTGTAAATCAATCAACTTTCCACGAAACAAACAAAGATCAATCGATTTAGAACCAGTATAAGAATAGATCAATCGATTTTCAGATCAGAGAACAATGATCAATCCCAACAACAGAGTAGATGAATCGATCGCAGATTGAATCGATGAACACACTTTTAGATTTCTCAGTTTTATAAATCAAACGATCAGATTTATCAATAGAACTCAAAAGGATGAAAAGATCAATCGATAAACACAAGAACAAGATCAGATCACTCGTTATAATCAACACAAAACACAAATCGATCAAAAACTTAAGAGAATATGAAAAGATCGGATCATAAACAGAAAGGATAACGAGAACTCCCCTTCCAGAGATGCTCTGATACCACTTAACACGTTCCTAGGATGCTTCTCTGGATTGTTTGGGATAGATCCTTGCGTAAACGAATCAAAAGACTCAAGTTTACCAAGGCTTGTGGATCGATTGGTGACACAAAGAGGTGTGGAAGATCTCCTTGATACTCCTAGGCACTAGATCGGATATGACACACCAAACTAGAACCCTTAGTCGCCGGATATGACTCACCAGCTATTGACCTTAGGTAATAAAGAAGACAAAGAAATAAAGAGGATGGGCTTACTTGGGAGGCAAGGCAATCCGTACAAGCGTACGGAATGACTTGACATACAAGGCACCCATCCGTGACCTAGAAGAAACTTGAGAAGCAAGGAAAAGAAGAGCCACTCGCCAAGTTTGAATATTCAAACAAGAGTGAACCGTTGGGAAGCAAGGAGACAAAGGAGAGGATTTGTTTATAGTTAAAGTCACATGTGCTGAACCCTTCCACTTGCAACCAGACCGTTCAGCACAAGTCACTTTCACCCACAGAACCTCGGCCAGAGCATCTTTATTTTATTCATTTCCTTTTGTCTGTTCAGAAGTGTACAGAAGGCATCTTGCCTATTTAAATTACTTGTATGCAGTTTACACAAAGCAAGGAATAATATCTCCTTCTCTATTCTCTCTTATTCTCTCGTGCAAACACTTCTCTCTCTCTCTCCTCCTGTTCTCGAATCAAACTCCCCTTTTTTCTCTTGTGTTCTTCATTCTGTTCTTAACAAAACTTACATGGTATCAGAGCCTTCTCTATC
>CAJHQP010012786.1:0-11064 GCA_905132765.1 Moricandia arvensis | reverse complement strand
TATCATAGCATTCAAATCAGACTAGCGGTTTAAATAGGAGAAATTGTCAATTCTACTACAAACCGTTAGCTCATTAATATCACATTTGGGTAATCTACATTAATAAAGTAATAATTTTTAAAAATATTTTAATATGCATAAATAGAGTAAATATTATTTTTAAAAATAGTTTATAAAACATTTAGTAAATTCAACTCCACTCTACCCGCCCTCCTTTACACATACTATACCCCAAAAATAATCCACTAAAATGTACTCATGTTAATATATTTTTGATTAAAAGTATTTTATTTGCAAAAGTGGTACTATACAGTAGGTTATATTAAGCAAAACAATCTTACAATAACGGAATAGTTTTGATAATTAATACATAATATATAAAACTATACTACTCATCCTACTTGTGTTTCTTTTAATATATGATTAATTCTGCTCTCATAAAAAATAGCATGATATATAACAGTTATAATTTTCTACATAGATGTTTTTATTTAAGAACTATAAGAATATTACAATCATAAGTAAGATATTATATTTTGATAACAATATCCAAAGTAACTATCTTAAAGTTAAAATATTATTTATATAAATAAAGATAAATATTATTTAAAAATATTATTAAAATCATGGTAAAATTATAATTTTCCATATGCTTATCATATTTTATCATAAGCTAAAATCTCTAAGCTAGTTAAAAAATATTCTCATACTCATCTGCTTTTTCTATAAAAACCTTCAAAAGTAAAAATAGACATATCCAGAGATGAACCAACTCACAAGTATAGATGACTGTATCTGATATATTATTCATACTATCCCGCAAAAACAAATTGGATCATGTGTGCCCTACTTCATCGCATTAGAGTTGACAAAAATAAATCAGCATTACATATCTTAAACAATGACACTTTTGTTACACACACATTTGACCACCATGAAGTTTAGATTAGCACTCTTACTATTCAAATAGTGACATAACACAGTAAAAATACACGATGATGAGTGTCAATTTTTCACAGATAATTAATAAAATAAATAATAGTTCAACAAATAATAAAAATACAGAGAACTAAAATGAACAATTTATAGATCTAATAATAAAATTCAAAAAATAAATAATTCAAGACTAATTTTGTAAATATCAAAATATATTCTCTTCTGAAAATTTTTAAAATGTTCTATTAATATATATTTCTTTTTAAAAGTCTTACCGCTACGGTAAATCACAACATAGTTATTAATTAATAAATTCAATAAGTTAATGAGAAATGTCACAATATTTCAAAAATAGTTACTGAAAAATTATTTTAAAAAACCTAGTTTTTAGAAAACAAGAATAAATACAATAGATTATATTTTAAAAAACTGACATATTATTAACTTAACCAATATACAATTTCAAACATATCACTAACTACGTCTAACGCATGGATTCTCGTCATTAATCGATTAAGACCACAAACAATGGTTGATAGTATCTCATGTATGAGTTCAACTAATCAAGTGTTGAATAGCAGATAGGAATCATGTCATAACATTGGATGTGTCATAGGTTATGTGAGAAACTATTATTGATAATGATATGTTATGTAAATTGTATATGTGAGGAATGAGATATATCAGTTTTTAAATAATTTTGTAATTGTTTTTTCAGAATAACTTTCTGAAACATATTTAAATTAATATTATAAATTTTATGATTTTAATTATTATATTTGTTATTTAAAAATCGGAATTTAATTCATACTATGTAATTATTCAAAAGATGTTAAAAATCATTATAATTTTCTCTTAAGTCTCGTCATTTTTATATTCAGTTTTCTTAATTTTGAATTGATTCTGATTTTTAATTATTTTCAGATTCTCGTATTTTCATTTTATTAGTGACATTTGTTATTTGTCGAGAAAAACAATATGTCATCAATTTTATTGGTAAACATCGGTCTCTATTTTAACTTGATAAACATATAAGTCATAATGAAAATTTTTATGATACTAATGCCAATTTGAAGGTTACAAATGCTAATAAAAATTTTAAGGTTTAAAGTGTTAATAAATACCTTTTTTCAAAATTTCTTATGTAATTTTTCTTATTAAAAGTGACGATTTGTGATATGTGGTCGTTGATGGTGACACGTTTCAACATATGGGACATTGTCACATTGCCAGTGACGATATAACACAACTTATATAAAACCATTGGTAATCATATTTTTATTTAAAATTTTATTTTGGTGAATGAAGGTACGTGAAAAAACTGTCAACATTTCCGTGAGTTGTTCAGTTTCAATGGCGATATGTTTGAAATCTTATTTTATTTTTTATTTATACAAACCTTTTAAAAATAGAATCATATAAAGTTTTAAAGAAGTTTAAAATTTATAGCTTATAAAAAATTCAAGCATATGACAAATTTATCATTTTTTAAATTTTTAATTTTATGAAATTTTATAATATTCTATATTTTCTAAACTATCTTTATTTTAAATTTTTTTGACTAAAAATATTTTTTATTTAAGAAAGAATATTTCTGAAGTTAAATTATAAAATAATTTTTAATTTCTATATAATATTTCTTATTTTGTCTATTTTATACTAACTTTATTTATTTTTATCTACTTATATTTACAATAATCATTTTATCAATTAAAATAACAAAATATATTTTAAAAAAATATAATATATTGTCATGTCATTAATTTTACTTGTTTATTAATGGTATTTGGTCATAATTTTATATGATAACAAGTAAATTAATTAGTGTTTGAAATGCTAGGGTGTCGAATTTAAAAATTTAGAATGCAATCTTTTCTGTAAATATTACCTTTTATTTTTTCTCAAGTTTTTTTTGTTTATTCCTACTTATCATAACTTATATTGAAATTTCGAATATACCATTGAATATTATGAGTTTTAATTAATTATATTTTTTTGAAAATTTCATAGAAAACTATGAATTTTAATAAACTCGATTAAAGCAAACATGAGAAAAACACGAACGCACAAATATTAAAGCTAGAAATTGGGAAAATTCATTTCTACCATAAATTTGATATCACTTTTCAAATTTACCGTTAATGAATTATTAATTTCAAAAATACCTTAATTTTATCTTATGAAAATAAACTAATTAATTTTCTAAATATTTATACAGAATTTAAAAACTCAAACTCACCGCTTTAACACTAAACTCTGAACAATAAATAATAAAATTTAAATCTAAATATTAATATATTTTTATAATGTGTATTTTTGAAAAATAGTATTTAACTTTTATTATTTATTCTTAACAATTTATCCTGTAAATTTACTATTGGTTTTACCAGCTGGAAATTTACTATTGGTCTTACCAGCTGCCAGCATGTACGGATCAACCAATTTGAAAATTTTGACTTTTGATGTAAAATAGGTGGCGGTTGATCGAATAAAAATTGTGTGTATCCGTTAATTCACCAATTATTATTTTTTTTAAAATCATAAAATTATATAAATATCATAAATTATTTTTATAAATTTTTATATATAAATATATATATATATATGAGAATTTTCTAAGAATAACAAAAATTAAGTATCATTTTATAAAATATCTTAAATCAAAAATTGTGTTTACACTTTAGTAATTACCGTTTTGAGTTTAGTGTTGAGGAGGTGTTTATTATAAATATATACTAGTCTTTGACCCGCGCGCACCGCTCGGGTGTTATTTTTCTGAATGTCTAATATTTTAAGCAATTTGTTTTAATAATTGTGTATATGACTGAACTTAATATTCAATATTCGTTACCCGATTCGGGATCTTATCCTCTTCGAAAAACGGATATTCATGGATCATGATAATAATTTTACGGATTCGATTGATCTAATTATAAATATCGGATAGCAAATTTTAAGTATAAATATTCTGATCCAGATATTAATATTTAAAATTTAATTATAGTTATCTATGTATATTATATATTTTTTATATAAAATAACTAAAATTTTAATTTTATTAATTTTAATGATTCTTAAGCTTTTTAAATAATAATTTTAAATAGACTAATAGATGGTTAATAGTTAGTTTTTAATTTATTTTAATTAAAAAAACAGGTTTTGGATGTATGCGTGTATTTGATTTTAGTATGAATATTCTAACCCCAAATATCCGAATCCGGATAACAATTTTACGAATCCGAAAAATACATATCTGAATCCGTATATCCTAGAATACCCTAAATATTTGATTCGTCTAGACCTAATTGTATATATGTATTATATGGGTGATTTTTTTTAATTTATAAATTACATTAGTTATTCTTATTAGATATATATCTTACAAAATGATAATATATTGCATTTGTTTTGTATATATAACCATTTATAATAAATATTTAGTATGTATTTTAGTCATTAATTTTTTGTGGAAAGTTACATGATTTTGTTATTGTAAATGAATAAGTTTAGATTATAATAAAAAATTATTAACATTATTATCTTTTTTATAGTTCAGATATAGTTGGTAGCTTATATGAATATAAATAAAAATAAAACTAATTTAATGTTATATAATATGTATAATTTTTTTATTATAAATTTTGAATAATACATATTCATTTTTATGAAGTATTCAATTCTAATGACAAAGAATGTTAATGGGCTTAGCCCAAATTTATTTTTTCTTATTAAGAATTTGTGTTTGGATACAGAGATAATATCAGTGGCATTCAATGGTAATATTTAGGAAATGTTAGGGTTAAGTATTAAATGTACTTCAGTTTTAATAGTTTAGATATATATATATATATTATATATATATATATATATATATATGAGAATTTTCTAAGAATATATAAGTTAAGTATCATTTTTATAAAAATATCTTAAATCAAAAATATATTTAACATTTGTTTACTACTTTAGTAATTACCGTTTTGAGTTTAGTGTTGAGGAGGTGAGTTTGAGTTTCTAACATGTTTTATAAATATTTAGAAAAAAAATAATTTAACCCATTTTCATTATATTTAAAGGTATTTTGAAAATTATCATTCATTAAAGATAAATCTGCAAAATGGTATCAAATTTGTGGTAAAATTTCAATTTTTCTTATATATATTTTAAAATAGTTAGTATATAACTACAATAGTATATCACCCATTGTGTTTCATTGTTTTTTTTATTCTTTTTGCCAAGGAAACATAATTATAGGCGTGTAAACCTAAATCGTTCATTAATTTGAATATTCACTTTTTAGCAAAAAAAAAAAGAAATTACTAACAATAACATAAGTTAAGTACCATTTTGCAAAAATATACATTATAAAAATATATTAATATTTAGATGTACTTAGTGATTATTGTTTAGGTTTAGTGTTAAATGGGTGAGGTTGAGTTTCTAATTTTTTATAAATATTTAGAAAATTAATTAAATCTATTTTTATCAAAAAGTTAAAATAATTTGAAAATTATCATTTATTAAGTAAATTACAAATTAGTATCAAATTGATGGTAAAATTTTAATTTCCCCAATAAAAAAACTATGATTGTCAATTATCATAGATAATTTTTCCACAAATTCTATAGGTTGCCCATAGATTTCGCCATTTCGGTAGGATAGATGCATATATAAAAATTTTCACGAAATTATGCAAATTAGGTTTTTAATAAAAAGTTAGTTCAGTTCGCAACAGGCGGGTCAATCAGAGGAGTTTAACCTGCTTCCCAACAGTAGGGAATATACTAAACAAGTATGAGATGTGGATGTGGTGTATACAAAATAGTTGATATCTCCATTCAACGTGGACGGAAGAGATTAGCCCAAATCGTAGTGTCATGCATGCATGCATGTGCATAATCTTTTAAATTACTCCATATATTAACATATATTATATATTTATACTCGGGGGATTGTAATTCTACCCAGGATAAATGTAAAATATTTCTCTAACTAATTATAATCAACTGTCAATATGTAGAATGATATCCTGGGTGGAAAGAAATGTTATTATAATTTGATACAGTGTATAAATGATTATATTTCATAATATATTTATGTATTATATTAACTTAATATTATAAAAATATATCTATTAATATGTCCCATCAAATAGTTGGTCTGGATCCGCCACTGAATTCAACCTCACTCATTTAACACTAAACTCTAAACAATAATCACTAAAGTGTAAATCAAATATTAATATATTTTTGATTGAGTGTACTTTGAAAATGATACTTAACTTGTAGAACTTTTAGCAATTTCTTAAAGAAAAAGAGTTTACTAAGGTGTCGGACCTAGAAGGTTTACGGCATAATCTGAAGAATTAACAACTAACTACTAGATTAAAGTAATTTTGTGAAATGTAGTACCCCAGACATACTTGTGATCGTGACGCTAAAGCCATAGCTTTATAAGCTTTAGCTCAGAGCCGATCTCAGATTGATCTCTCTGTTTAAGGTAATGTCAATACAAAGCATTTCATAACCTATTTATAATAGTAAATTTCATATCTCTTCTAGCCAATTTTTCAAAGAACACATAGCTTCCTTATGGTATATTTTTAAATCTTATACAAATTCTTTTGAAAAATTTCCCTTAATGATTTCATTCTCATAGATAACCATTGTATTTTTAGTCTCCAAGTAATCTCTAGTTTAGCTTTAGGTCGGTTTTTTAACTCTAGTCTCTAGTCAAACGACACAGTTTAGTTTCATATAACACTTTATACTTCATGTAGTAATACACGACTGGTACAATGAACACCATATGAAGTTGTATTATTCAGCTTATAAAAGTTAGTTGTCACATGCACTAATAATCTCCTTCTGATGATTGCGTTTTAAAATACAGCACCCACACATTATTTCATATCAACCACCAGTTTCCTGCCATACTCTAGTATATATCTTGCCTTTAGAAATCAGGATTTCACAAGTGACTTTGTGACCCCTTCTGATATCAGTTGAAAATACCAAATACAAAGCACCTCATAACTACTTATACTATTAGATTACATGGTTCCTAGCCAACTTCACAAAGAAGAGTCATTCATATATTTCCTTATAGAATATTTTCAAATCTTGTACAAAGTCTTTTGAAAATATTTTTGATGATTTTTCTTTTTTCAATGTAATTTTTTACTTGTTTACCCTCCAAATAACCTTTAGTTGGTCTATTGATCGGCTTCCAAGTTTTCAAGTCAATTACACAGCTTCGTTTTCTATAGCACTTCTTATGTTATAGTAATTCACGACTAGTACATAAACATCTCAGGAAGTTGTATTTTCCAAATTATAAAGCCTAGTCGTCCACTGTACTAACATACTCGTAGTCTGAATTTTCCGTGGCTAATTTTCAACATCATATATACACAAATAACTTTACTTCAATTAGGCCTCAGACGGATCGGTATTCAAGGTATTTTGAGGTATTTGGATTCGGATCCGTATCCGGCTGATCCATATTTTTACTATACTTATTGGATCTGGTGTTCACGGATATCTGGGTGTCCGATATCCTTCTAAAAATTAGAATATCCAGCAGATATCCGAATCCAAATTTGGATCCTTAAAATAAATGAATATTAAAAGTATATAAATATTAACAATAGTTTTAAAATAAAGGTATATATAATATTTTTAATTATTTTCTATGTATACTTTTACAAATTTATATCAAGTTATATATATATAATATATATATGATTATAGAAATGAAATATAATAAATAAAATTACTTTTTATATATATTACTATTTAAATATAATTGAACAATAAAAATACGGATCCGGATATCATGATTAAAAATCAAGTATATCCGGATCGAGATTTGGTTTTGACAGATATCCGGATTTTCGAAACGAATTCAGATCTGATTCCAGATTGAATCGGGATCTTCAGATAATAAGCATCATGCCTAACTTCCAGCGTGAGCTAAATATATAATGTGTAATGGGATACAAATCCAATTTCCTATATCAAGTTATAAAGATATATAATGTTGTAACTCATGACAGAAGGAAAGCTACTTGTTTCTCTTTGACGGCTACCAAATTATTTGTTTATGTTAGCACATAGTAGTTTAACATGGGAAGTATTAACTTAATGGGTTGCAAATAAAACTAAGAGCATGATTAACCGGGGTCTATTAAGGTGGGATTCTTAGCTTTTCTAAGAGATGTATCTTAGCTTTTAACTAAGAAAACCTAAGAACCGTCTCTTAAATAAGAACCATAAGAACGCGTTTCTAGCAGGAAAAATGTAAAAAAAAAAAAAAATTAAAAAGACAATTTTACGTTAAGAACCCCACCTTAAGAGACCCGGGTTAATCATAGCCTAACTTAGGCCATGATTAACCCGTGTCTGTTAAGGGTGGGGTTCTTAACGTAAAATTGTTTTTTTTAATTTTTTTATATATATATATTTTCAGCTAAGAGACGGCTCTTATGTTCTTATTTAAGAGACGGTTCTTAGGTTTCTTAGTTAAAAGCTAGATACGTCTCTTAGAAAAGCTAAGAACCCTATCTTAATAGACCCGGTTATTCCTGTTCTAATGGCAAGTGGCAACGAGTTGTGCACCAAGCTAAAAGTATAGTAAAGTCGTGATCATGTGGTGGGTGGGTGCTTTTTAAAATATGCTTAGAACAATAAATATTTTTGAATGTGTTAGGCTACTAATTGAGGACCAAAAACCAACATTTGGTCTCTAATTTAATTTTCGATCTTCACGCCAAAATAAAAACAATCCCGCTAAGTGGGCCCGGTTTGAACAACATCAACATAAATGGTAGAAATAATATGCGAAGAAAACAAAATAATGAATATAACTATAAAGAAACTGTTGTTTATTTTGGATCTGCGTTTGGACAAGATTGCTCGTTCTTAATTTATATTTATAGGTATGTTTAAATATATACAATATATATATATATATATTGGATTTTTTCTACAAAATAATTAGATGGTGTTTATTCAACTTTGCACAAAATTTTATATTTTCTTCTAAATATTGTTATATACTCTCTCTGTTTCATTTTAGTTGTGGTAGTAGAGTAAAATTTTATTTATGATTTCAGTATAAAATTTTTAATTTTATATTTTTTTTATTTTTATTAGCTGGAAATGTAGTTAGGTTTATTGGTAAACATTTTCTTAATATGTGTATACAACCCTAAAATGATAATTAAAATAAAATGGAGGGAATATAATAATTTCTTCTATTCATCTCTATTTTATATTTTAAAATAAATATTATTATTTTCTTTCTATAACAATTGCATTCCTAAAAGAATATATACCATTCATATTTTTAGAAGAACATATTGAATATTTATAGTTTGAATATATTTAAACAAATTAATATATTGGATATGGTATAATAGATGTCTCAACTTAAGCTAGATAAATATTAATTAAAACCTTGCAGTTATGGATTTGTTTGTAAATTGTGATTTCATATCATTAATGATTGTTCTTACCATATTTTCTCAAATTCATTGTAAACTAATACAAATATATTTTAACATGACATATAAAAAACAAATGATCTTAGACTTCAAAACTAAATCTTACGAATCAGTTATTATTCTTGAAATTGACATGGTCACATGGAACATCTTTTACTTTGTTCAAAAGACAATTATCTCAAATATCCATTTTTAAAATTTTTGTCATAAAAATATTTTTTAAGAAAAAATAACCAAAATAACTCTTTTTATTTAATTTTTTTTATATATTTTTAATTTTTAATTTTAAAGATACCTCTAAAACTTCATGATATAACTCTAAATCATAAGTTTATATTAGTTAATCCTAAAAATATAAATGTATATATATACTCTTTAATAAATTTATTTTGGTCTTTTTTTTTAAAATTATTTTTGTAACAAAAAAATTTAAAGAACTATCCTAAAGTATTTTTATTGTTCAAATGTATATTGTACTCTTTGTCACACTAAATTTAGTTATTGCTCATGTCCATAAAAGTTTCTCTCCAATAGAAGTTATATAAACAACATAATCTTCAATGATTATTTGACGGCGACTAATTGAAATTTAATATATACAAAATCTGATAGTGTTAATTTTCCTCAGAAAAGCAGGCATGTACATATGTAACGTTACATATAGACTTTCGGTCTTACAAAAACTTAAATTTATCAAACGAAGCATAAATGATGTTTTCGTTAAATACAAATGCTCTTAAATGTTGACAAAATTTCCAACTTGTCCTTTTTAATGCTTTATAAAAAGAACTTTCAACAAATAACTTTCTCCAAACGGTCAAATACTTTCACAAACAAGTTGTAATTTTAGTGGCATTCTAAAATAAATGAACTTGGAGTTTTAATGCAGTCCAGAGATTACATTGCCATATCAGTATGAGTGAATATATGTACCTCCTTTGATGTGAGAGCCTCTTCCTCAGAAAAATACATAAACTGATTTTTCTTCAATTGGTTTGTGGCTAGCCAGTAGCCATTATTACCACCTAGAGCGTGCATAAATTTCAAACTTTGTGATTAATCTATACAAATTATTAAGAATACCATAAATTAAATATTAATATTTTTAATATTTTTTAATCAAAATATATTAACATTTCATTGATTATTGTTTAGGGTTTAGTATAAAAAAATAGGGTTGAATTTCTAAATATTTTACAAATATTTAGAAAAGTTAGTTTAATCTATTTCATCATAAATTTAAATTAAGTTATTTTCGAAAATAATAATTCATTAATCTTAAATTGAAAAAAATGATATCAATTGGTAGAATTGAAATTTTCTCATTAATCTACAAGTTCTGAATTAGGTAGTTTAGTTGTTCTGATGTCAAAACTTTGATACACCGAGTTGTCCCTTTGAAATAACCATTCTTCAGAATTAGAAAACCGAAGAACGTTAAAAAGCTACTGTCGTATCTCTTCTATAACGTAGTTTTAATTTAAATGAAATATATATTTTGTTAATGTAAAATTACCTTAAATTTTGAAGGTCGTAATCAACGGCTTTATTTGCCTGTGTGCAGGTCATGCATAGTTGGCAAATTCTTCGTTTATCGGCTGGCTCCATTATATCCATGTCCAGAA